>CAUZXS010001082.1:0-242500 GCA_963585895.1 Sepioteuthis lessoniana | reverse complement strand
TTTCTATCTCACAATTTTCAAATATTAATTCTAAGTTTAAGAATTCTAATTAATTTTTTTCTGAGACAATTCAAATGAAAGATTGAGCTTTAAAAATTAATTTCAAAATTTAAAACTAAAAGTCACACATTTTTTCCCTATAAATACGAGGTGCCTTCAATAAGTTTCCAGACTTTTTTTGTACAGGAATTTAAAATTGTCGTAGACCCTTGAAAATTTAGTATCTTATTGCTATACATCTTATGAGATGACTGACCAATTTTTAGGATTTCAGGTTCAAATCAACAGCTACAGCAGGAATTGGAATACACCCTACTAAAGCCTGATTATCCCCGTTTGTGAATTTCAAAAATGCAATCTGGACGTGAGGACACTTTAGAAGAACGATATGCAATAAAATTCTGTTTTAAACTTGGAAAAAATGCCACAGAAATGTATGGAATGCTTCAGACTGCTTTTCGACCATCTTGCATGAATCGAGTATCAGTTTTTGAGTGGCATAAGAGATTCAAGGAAGGCAGAGAGTCTGTTAAGGATGATGAGAGGTGAGGGAGGAGTAAGGAAGTCAGAATACCAGAGTTGATAGGCCAAATAAAGAATTTCATAGATAAGGACTGTCATGTGTCTATAGAGACAATAAGAGCACAGTTTGATGTCAGTGTGGGAACTGTACACACAATTATTTGCAAAGAACTGAAGATGCGGAAGATTTGCGTGAAGTTTGTCCCAAGGGTGCTCAGAGAAGATCAGAAAGAAAGACGTCATGACAGCAGAGAGATGGTCAAGCTGATCAATTCAGATCCCGCAGTTCTTGATGCTCTGGTGACCTACGATGAAAGCTGGATCTACTGCTATGACCCAGAGACCAAGAGACAGAGTTCACAGTGGAAGCATGCTGGATCTCCCAGACCCAAGAAGGCCAGATAGAGCAAATCCACCCACAAACTTTTGATGATCCCTTTTTTTGACAGCACTGGCATGATCTACATGCACTGGGTTCCCACTGGACAGACAATCAACAAGGAATACTATGTTGAGGTTTTAAGGGAGTTCAGGAAGAGGTTCTGTCGGAAGTGGCCAGCACTCTTCAAACCAGGACAATGCACCAGTCCACAACTCCATCCTTGTCACAGACTATTTGACCAAGATGGGCATCAAGACAGTTCCTCACCCTCTCTATAGTTCAGACCTTGCTCCCTGTGACTTTTGGTTATTCCCTAAGCTCAAAGAAAACCTTAGAGGCTGTCGTTATGAGACAATTGAGGAGATGAAAGAGGCTGTGATGAAGGTCATTATCACGCTCACACAAGCGGACTTCCAGAAGTTGTTGGAACAGTACAACAAAAGTATTGCAACTGGAGGATATTACTTTGAAGGGGACTAGAGTTTCATGTGTGTACTATCAATAAAAGTGCCCATACGAAAAAAAGTCTGGAAACTTATTGAATGCACCTCATAATTCTTCAAAAATGCTAAAATTTTTAAAAATTCAAAATTTTTTTTTATAAATGATCTGATGTTTTGGTTTGGTTGTGTTTTATGGCATAACAACCCTCGTAGGTTATTAAGTGCCAAATTCTGTTATATGTATATATATATATATATATATATATATAAATATATATATAAATATATATTAGTAAGTTGGCTGACTGTAGTCGAGGGTAATCTGAAGGCTCCCTTTTCAATAGCTATTATACCAAGGTGTAAAAAAGGGTGCTACTCTATTCTCTGGATTGCTCCACTTTACCCTTGATATGTACCTTATAATGCTGAATGTAAAGCATGAAGGCATCAAGTACCATTTTTTTAGTCTTTGCTATGACTCTACCTGAGATTGAACCCTAGTCTTCTGAGCCATTAATGAACACTCTAATCATTATGCCAATGGGCTGATATATATATGTCATTTGTAAGTTTGTAGGCAAATTTTTTAAAACATGTTGGACTGTCTTGGGATATAAACTGTCAGGAGGATGGTCATTCCTATTTATGAACTTTCTCGCTAGCAGCAAGCACTTCCAGTAAAAATTGGCCAATCAGAGATAAGGACTGAAAGCATTTAAAATCAGTTGCAACTATCCTTAGATACTCAATTGCTGGTTACAGTTTCTACCAGAAAGACATTTACCCAGTCAGTTGGGGCTGTAGAATACACCAACTGTTTCTCTGCAGAGGGGTAAGATCCCCCCAACAAGTGTCCTGGACACTAAACAATCTGATGGTGAGGTTCCAGTGATGCTGGAGCCTTGGGGAATATGGAGTACCCCTTCATTGCCATTGCTCCAAGGTCCACTCTGGCCCAGAATGGTAGCATCTGATAGCGCCCTATCTATGGGTCAACTAGACTGTTTACTTATGCTAAACTGAATTACTTGAAATAGAACAGTTTTTGACATTGAAACTGTACTTATGCTAAACTGAATTGTTTAAAATAGAACTGTTTTGACATCTAACTGTGTGTAACAAAATCTATACTTATACTAAACTGAATAGCTTAAAATAGAAATGTTTTTGACAATTAAACTATGTATTCATGCTAAACTGAATTGTTTGAAATAGAACTGATTATTTGTATTTAAAATGGACATGGCATTAAATAATCTACAAAGGTTGATATGCCATAAAAACTAACCAACCAGAAAGACGTATCTTTTGCATTACCAACACTGGATTCTTTGAACAAAAGATCAAAATCACAACAAGAATTCAAACAAAATGATCCAGAGTTCGTTTGTTTGCACACATTTAATTAGTTTCCAGTATTTTTATTCAATATCAATCATTAGTTTGCATACAATTAAATGGTTTCATGTATTTGCTTTTTAACACTAATAAATCTATTAAATATAAATAATAACAATTTCAAGTAAAAGATGGGACAGTTCTATTTGACCCAAAGCTGAGATCCTTACAGGTATTACGACTCCAGGTCAGAGTGGACCTGGAAGTGATGACAATGAAGAGGTACTCCAAATCTCCCAAAGCTCCAGGACAGGAACCTCACCATCAGATGGTTTAGTATCATATCCAGGACACTTATTAGCAGGTGTAGATTGCAGATATGCGACTGGGATAAGAATGATTTGAGTATTAAGATGTGAACCCGAGATGAATAAAAATTTGATCTTTTCTGCCTATACTGAGAGAGACTCACTGTTTGATTAATAGGTTTGGTTTCTTTGTTTTTAATGGCATATCAACCTTTATAAGTTATCTAATGCCAAAGCCATCCTTTGAGAAGAACAGTAGTGGCACTATTTAACCAATAGCTAGGAGGATAAGGGGATTCATACCTTTCCCAAAGGTATTTGTCCGAAAGTGAATGTAATAATGCGGCTGGAGTCCAAACTGGCTTACGATGATTCCACAATTCATCGTTTTAACCATTACACCACAAGGACAACCACTTGATTAATAGGATACATTCAAAAAAGATAAACAGGTGTGTGTGTGTGTGTGTGTGTGTGAATTTATTCTGCCTTTACAGGGTAATCAATACATATGTTAAATAGAATTCACAAAGCCAAGGTGTTTTTTTATGATTTTCATCAGTTGATGACATGCATTTGTTAAAGAAAGAGAAAAAAAAAAAAGACTTTATCAGATCAATCAAAGTTATCAATGATAAAAAGAGAAAAAGCAACATGCAGGCAATAAGAATCTTGTTTTAGAAATCAATAAAAGTGACTACAGTAAAGCACCTAGAAACGGGTACAAAAAAGAAGCTAAAGTAGCTTACTCCCCATGTCCATTTGCCAGAAAGGTAACAAATGACCTCTCCAACAAAAGCTTAGGTTGACTTGATTGATCTAAAGAGAGATTTTTTTCAGGTTATTTTTTTTGATTTGCAAGAAATTCAATGTGTGGTAGATTCATTGTATGGTAAATCTATAGCAGGTAAATTCCTAATATTAGATTAATTGCTCTTATAGGATTTCTCTAACCCTAACTCTTCAGCTTTTTTTATTAAATTCTTAAACGCAATGATTAAATTCTGAATTTAATTACAAATAATTTACAATATGATGAAATAACTACACATGCTTTTTTCGAACTGAAGACAAAAAAAAAAAAAAAAAAAAAAAAAAGAAGTTTTCACAAAGTCATTCATTTCACATTTGTTAGAAGATCAGTCGATTTATAGTACAAATCAACAGAATAATTAGAAAAAAGGATTTAAGGAATTTCTTATCCTTACAATTCTTTGGAGAAAATGAAAATCAAAAAACAACAAAAAGACTATCAATTTTATTTGATAAGGAAGAAAATGAATTAATATTCAAAAATATTCAAGCTGGTAGAGTGTTCGCCAATGGTGTGGGAGACCTGGGTTCAATCCCAGGTCGTGTCATACCAAAGACTTTAAAAATGGTACTTGATAACTCCTTGCCTAACACTCAGCGATATAAGGTATGTATCAAGGGTAAAGTGGAGCAATCCAGGGAAAGGTATAGCACCCTCCCCTACACCTCGGTATAGTAGCTATTGAAAAGGGGGCCTTCTGGTCGCCCTCGACTAAGGTCGCCAACTTTACTTACATAAGACATATTAGAGTAGAAGATGCCTTGTTTGAGTTATTAAATTTTCTTTATCAAGACAGTTTCACCAATAAAGAAATGATGTTTGGCTGGTGTTTAATTGCAGAAGAGAAAGTTAAGAAAAAAAAAAGTGTGGAGCCAAAATTATTGCCGAAATTTCATGTCAATACATGCAAGATGGTTGTTGTTGTTGTTAGCCTAAGGTTATAGATCATACCAAATACTCTGAGTGAAACAGGTGAAAATAAATTTCATTAAGTGAAACAGGCAAAAATAATTTTGTAGCAATTCAACACCAGTGTACAACTAACAAACGAAAGGAAAATTTGAAGGTTTACAGCATTGAAATTTCTACCCAATCTACTTTGAAATATCATCAGCCCAATCTTTTGGCATAGATCCAATTCAGGTTTGGTGGTGTTGTGGAAGACTGTTTTACGTACTTGCAATTTTCTTCCAGGCAAGGTGAAGAGAGAGAACCGAAAAAACACAAGAGGAAACTAAAACAGACACAGAAAATTGCCTTTTTACCTGAGCAATTAAATTTCTCTCTTGTTTCCGCATGACACGCTTCTTTCCCTGTCGATCTAAAAAAACTTCTTCATAGAATTCATGCGCCAAGTCTCCATCTTCATCGAAATACATCGACCTGAAAAGAGTAGGTAAAAAAAAAAAAACAAAAAAAAAAAAAACAGATGAGTAAAGTTGGAATCCACACAAAATTTTCCACACAACTTCATTTTCTTCTTCCAAGAATTTCTAAAAAAGAAAAAAAATTTCAAAATTTCTCATCCAGCAACTTCCATCATCGGTTTAACAATCATTGTCACAGAAAATGAACATGCTGAACCAAGTCTGCATTTTACATTGTGCTAATACCATTGGAAAAGCTATGCATCCAAATATTCTCCCTGCAGCTATGGGTAAATAGTAGGGCAGACTAGGTTATTTGACCTTGGTATGGCAACCAGTCTAAAAAGAAAACTTTGAATTCAAACCTGTTAAACTGACCTTGTTTTTCATCTTGCTTATAGAGGAAGGATTGGATAAATATATACTTTCAACCTTTATGTCTAGAGATCCTTCTTTTTAACAAATTATCGTTTCTAATCATCATAAGTGATGATCTGGATTTCTTACAAGAAGTGAATTCATTTTGACAGGAAAAATCAGAAAGAATAAAACTGGCAAATAAGATAGTTTTTTTTTTTTAGATGTTCTTTAATTAAAAACTAATAAAATTATCTTAGATGTAATAGTCCATATTTGCAGTAACTAGAAGCAAAGATGATAAAAACTAAAAGCTGAAAACAAAATTTGAAAATCATAATCCCTTTAAAACAGATTTTAGAAAAGAAAAAAAATCAGTGAATATATATGAGACAACAACAGTATATAAATTAGAAACAATAAAGGATAAAAATTGCTATGCGAAGTGACCTCATATCTTCTTTCATTCAGGTAAGCCTGGTTAAATAAAACAGTTGCTTCAAGCAGATAAATTACAGAGATCAAAACCAAAACCTTTAAATTCATCCCTAATTCTTGTCTCTCCTGGCACCATATTTATTTATTTTTCTTTTTACACTAGGTGTATTAGTAGCATTATTTCTTTTTCTTTTTCTTAGCTGTCAAGCTATGACAATGAGATAATAGGAAGCTTCAAGGCAAAGGAAATGAAAGTTTGATTAAAAACCAAAAATTTATCCTTTGCTATACCTGAACCATGCTTTTCCCTCATAGATGGCTGCCGAAAGCAAATTATGATAAAAAGCAAATGAAAAAAAACAAAAACGAAAAAACAAACCAAAAAAAAAAAAAAAAAAAAAAAAAAAAAAAAACTCATCAAAATAAATGGATATAATGTGTTTATCTTATAAATCACCCAATGTTTGTCTGTCCATATAGCTAAGCCTCTGCTAATTTTTAGTCAAACCTTCTGGAAAGTTTAAGGTCATCTATCTAGGCTCATCTACCATTATATTTAGAGATCCAGTACAGACTATTTTTAGGCAGATCCATCTCTCACTCTCTCTTGATGTAAAAGGGTGTCACACTCTCAAGAATTCCTACGGATTTTTTTTTAGTGACTATTTCCCTTTAGCATACAATGGAGACTGTTTCCAGTTTGATTCTGTTTTAGAATGATTGCAAACAAAGCACAGGAACAGGCTCTGTCTACCAAAAAAGTGATGACTTCTCACATGGCCAGCTCTATGTAGTCATGAGTAGAGCTGGAAATCATGAGAAGTTGCAAATCCTCACCAAAAAGAACACAGGCATCATACACTATGTTATCTATTCGGAGCTCCTTTTATGATAAACATTTTTGTGATTTTAGATTTTCAAATTAAAATGCATGTTAGGCATAAATAAATGAAAGGTTCTAACACAAAGTGAGCATCTTTAAAAAAAAATAATTTGAAATTTTGGCAAATATAGCTGGTTAAGTGTGTCCAATAAATTTATCATATGGCAAATTTATCACAGGTAAATTATTTGTGGCTAAATTCAGAATTTACACATTGCTTTTAAGAATTTAATAAAAAAAAAAAAAAAGCTAAAGGGTTAGGGAAACCCAATGTTATATGCGCAATTTATCTGTGATAAATTTATCACGAATTCTAGTCAACAATAATCAGTGAAGATATTGTTATAGAATAATCAGATACAAATAGATTAATTGCGCAAGTAGATAGCAAGCAGGAGTCAGTTTGGTTAAAAAAAAATCTTTAATAAGATATTAAACAGACGGAAAGTATCAAAAGCCAAATAAAAGTAGTCACTATTGACCCCAGAGAGTGAATAAAAGCATAAGGGGCAATAGTGTTTGAATTTATAAATCCATTTATAAAAGAACAACAAAATTTGCTGGATTGTTTAGACTCATTGTTAGATGCAGAATTCCTGATTAGGGGTGATGGTTACTAGTGATGTGTTGTACACATATGATCCATTCAAAATATACAGGTCATTTAAATCAATGAATGATCTGGATCTTCTTTATGGCCTCATTAACAACACAATCATATTTGCACACACACACAGTGGAATCTGGCTTATGTCATGTGTATTATTTACTGAGCAAACAGAGAAGTACTTTGAACATAGAACAGGGTGATTTACCACTTAAACTCAAAACTCAAAAATCAACAAATAAAAAAATGAGATAATGTTTGGTTTTGTTTTTTTTGGTTAAATATTTTGAATTTGAGTGATACTCAGAAAAACCATTTTAAATCTTGTAAAATTCAATACACAAAGACAATATATAGAGCAAGGATTAGCAAAAACTATAGTGAAAGAGATGGGGGAAGGAATCCCAGCCACACTCGCAAGCAAAGAATATATTAACTTATCCTATCTCAGGTTTCATCTAACTAGCAACTTACAGTCAAGTCAAATCAAACCAAAAGCACAGGTTCCCACGAGATCACTGAAGTTAAGCAGCAATGAATCTGTTCAATACATAGATGAATGACCATATAAGCAATCTGAAGCCTATGAGCCAAACCTAAGCAAAGTTTAGTAAATAACAACTGCCAAAAGTTCAGTGAGGGACAGCTTTGAGTTGCAGGGTTTTTTTTGTTTTTTTTTTCTCCTAACAAGTGACAACTATTTTTGTCTGTTAAGGACTGAACATGGGATGACATAAAAATTGAATGTTATTCATGTATTCTTGAATTTAATAAAAAAGAGCTCAATAGTTAGGGGAGGTGTCCTCGTGGTGTAATGGTTAAAGCGATGGATTGCGAAATTGTAGTAAGCGAGTTCATACTCCAGTCGCGCTATTACATTCACTTTCGGGCAAATACCCTTGGGAAAGGTATGAACCCCCTTATCCTCCCAGCTATGGGTTAAATAGTACCACTACTGTTCTTCTAGGAGAATGGCCTTGGCATTAAATAACCTAAAAAGATTGATATGCCATTAAACAAAGAAATCAAACCAAACCAAACAATAGTTAGGGTTAGAGAAATCCTATAAGAGCAATTAATCTAATATTAGGAATTTACCTGCTATAGATTTACCATACAATGAATTTTCCAGTGATAAATCTACCACATTCTTGCTTATCTATCATGTAACCCTTTGACCTTCATCAAGAAAGAAACACAAAAAGATCCTTCCAGATGCCAGATGGATCAAAATCACTCATCTAAATTTTGTCTGCCAAATCCCTGTCCTACCGACCAAAGCCTGAAATGATTCCTGATGCAAACCTGAAATATTTCTTTGGTCCAAGACATTCATCTCTATCTAACTCACCAGAGAAAACTTAAATATGATCTCTCTCATGTAATGTGTATTTTCAAACCAAAGAGTTGTGGCTTCTCTCTCATTCCAAAACAATGATACCAAGAGTGAAGGAGATGTGTTTGATTCCAAGAGGTAAAAGAATTTTGATTACATTTTGATACACTGCCAATAGTAAAGACAAGTACCTCATAGACCCAATAGTTTTGATTGGGACAAAGAGATCATAGTTGAATTATCATTATCAAAGCATAGCTGATAGCATGGATTCCCTAGACTTCTTACCATCTACCCCTATTACCCATCACTGTGGGTAAGTCCTTTAGATGTTATCCAGTATCCTTACAGAGCTGATGAATGTAATCCTTTCTTTGTTTAATGGCATATCAACTCTTTATAGGTTATTTAATGCCAAAGCCATTCTCCTAGAAGAACAGTACTGGTACTATTCAACCCATAGCTGGGAGGATAAGGGGGTTCATACCTTTCCCAAGGGTATTTGCCCGAAAGTGAACGTAATAGCACGACTGGAGTACGAACTCGCGTACTACGATTCCGCAGTCCAACGCTTTAACCATTACACCACGAGGACACCCCCTGATGAATGTAAGTTTTTGCTGGTTTGCCAATAGTATGTCCATGTGTAGTAGTCCATAGGAGAATGTTGCTTATGAATCCATCCTTACTTGTCCAGCATGTCTTGCTCACCTTACTTATTTTGTAAGATGGGAGGTAAGTAGCAGTACAACTAATGTTTTGTAGAGTGTTACTTCTAGGATTTGTTCAAAACAGCATGCAGCATCCTTGTGTAGTTCTCATAATGTTTTCTCTCCAGGCATTTCATTAAAGTCCAAGAGGTACAACCCTACAATATTACTGACATATACAGTGTTCTCAGAATTATTTCAAAGCTTCTTTCCAAGAGTGATAAAATTCCTTAGGATATATCTACAAGGTCATTCAGTTCAACATCTGGACCATTTAAGGTTAGGAGTCAAGGGCAGTTTTTTTCTGTGTAGTAATGACCATAGTTCATCCTAAGACTAAATACATGGTAAAATTTGCTAAATGGTATAAAATAACGAATTCAGGTCAGAAAAGGTAGCCCTTCCTTTTCTTTCTACGTGTGGTAAGTGTAAGGATCATCAACAATAGAAAATGAAATAAATAAGTCAATGCAAAATTCTAGCTGAGGCTGTTTTGATTCAGTTCATTTACACTGATGCTCTTATCTCTTTGTCCAGCTATGGGTAAAACAGCAGGGCAGACTGAGCTTTCTCGCCTTGGTAGGGAGACCAGTCTAGATGAAGGATAACCCTGAACTTAAATCTGCCAACATATTATTGGTTAGCATGATGGATAAGGCCTATCACTCTCCTATGTCTTACAGACCTCAGGGAAGGTTAGAGTCTTGCAAGGGACTGAGAAAAAATGCTGATGAGAAGAGAATTGGCTGGAACAATCGAATCAATATTTTTTTAAGCCTAGTTGGCTGGGGCTGTAGAATATGATGACTGCATTTCTGCAGAGGGTTAAGACCCCTCCAATAAGTGTCCTGGATATGATACAAAATAATCTGATGGTGAGGCTCCAGTAATACTGGAGCTTTGGGGAATGCAGATTACCCCTTCATTGCTATTACTCCCAGGTCCACTCTAACCCGGAGTGGTAGCACCTGATAAAGCACTATCTACAAGTCAAATACAATGGTTTGATCATTTAACTGTGTGTAAACAAATGACTGATGTTTAACTGAATTGTTGTGACACATAACAGTACTTGAAACCATTTAACAGTGTGCAAATGAATGAGGAAGGTTGAATAAAATAATTAATGTTAAATAGCAATACTGTTAAACACTTCACTGCATGTAAACAAAGGATTAATATTGAATAGAATGATAAGTGTTAGATAGCAACCATTGAAACCATTTAACTGTGTAGAAACAATAGCAATACTTGCATGCATACAAATTAGTTCTAACTCATTTAAAAATGAAATTACCAACAAACTAATCTCTTACATGTCATGTATATCTATTTAAATGTGTGCAAACAAATGATTGATATTAAATTGTTACTGTTATATAGCAATACCTGAAACCATTTAACAATGTAAAAAAAGAAAAAAAAAAGAGCTTGGGCTCCTTTAAAAATGTTATTGAGAAAATGTGTTTACAAATCATATATCTTTAATATATATATATATGTATAAATGGTATTTGGCATTAAATTACCTAAAATGGTTGATATGCCATAAAACTAACCCAAACCAATTTTATTAACAAACAGGATATTTTATGTAGGTTATGTTTACATGTGAATTTTATCATCAATTAGGAGGTCAGACTTGGAGTAGGGGAGGGGGATTTTATGTGTTTTACTTTCTGATTGGAATAAATATAGTGATCATATAAAAGTTCGGTTTGTTTAATGTGGTATCAGTCTTTGCGAGTTATTTAACGCCAAAGCTATCCTCATAGGAGAATTGTAGTGGTACTATTTTAGCCAAAATTGGGGGATAAGCGACAGGTTCATACCTATTTCAAAGATATTAATCCAAAAGTGAAGGTAGGAGTTTAACTGGAGTCCAGCATGTTAGCCACTACATGATGGGGGCTCCCCTCACTTAAAAGTAACACTTTCAAGAAAAAGATAGATTCTTCTTTGCATTCCCTGAGAATCTCATTTGTCCCCAAAATAATAAATCGTTTCATGGTTTCAAAGATGAAGAGGGAGAAAAAGATCTTTTGAAGATGGAGAGAAATACATAAATCCTGGCTACACAAGTTTTCAAAATTAATTTGGTAAATTATGAAAACTACTTTTTGTTTTGTTTGTTTATGTCTTTATTCACAGCAAATGACTCAGACATTAATGTATTTTTTTAAAAATATCAAAAACATGAAATGAATAGATTTCTTAATGTTTAATAAAATAACTTTCGTCAGATCATGTCACAAATACAGAATTAATTCAAACATTATTCTAATTAATTCAAGAAAAAAATTTTAAAAAACAAACAAAACCCTTTTTCCCTTTTAAAGTCGACCAAATTCATGTTTTTTTTTTTTAATTAAGTGCTTAAAATATTTCTTTTTGATGAAATACTACAAAATAGTTTATTTGAATTCTATAACCAATTTTCAAAAGACTAAGTTTTTTAAAAAAATTATTGAATTAAGTTTTTTGTTTTGTTAAAAACGAGTTAATAAATACGAGATCTAAATCACGAAGTAGAAGATTGTTTTGTTAGGACAGACTAAAGAAATTCTTTCTTTAATTTCATTATTTTCTAATTAACTACTCCATGATATAATTAATCATTCTGTCATGGAAAGAAAACGACTTTGATTATTAACTTAATTCCTTGATTAAATGTATCTTCTAAAGTTTCAGCCATCGTCCTTTTTCTTATTTGTCCTCTTTTTCTATCTCAATTCATTTAAGAATTCACACCGATCTTATAGGTATGCGGTTTAATTAGATATTATGATTAAACAACAAAATCAAGCCAGAGTGGTCAATCGTTGCTTAGTTTCGGGATTTTATAATAGTATAGGGTCCTTTTTTTTACTTTTTCTTTTTTTAACTTGATCTCAATTTAATTAATTGCTTTAAGGTCATAAATTTCCTTCTTCGGTGCTTTTGTAAACACGAGTATTTTTTGTATCTACTCTTGTTGCAAATATTCGTTCTAACAAAACAATTTTAAAAATCGAAATTTTAAATATTCACCTGGACAATAAATAAAAAATCCTATTTTCAACTCTACTCAATCTATTTTTAAAGATCGACTTTTACGATCTTAATTCATATCAAAATCTTTTTTAATTTCATTTTAAATATTTCAATATTTTTTCTACTATTTTTTCTGATTTCCTCATCGATTTAGAAATGACATTTTATTCATAGAAAAAAGCGGTTTAAATATTTATCATTCATTATTATGATTAAAAAAATGTTTTTTTTTTAAAAAAAAAAAAGGGTCAGACGTATGTTTAAATGTAGGAAAGACAATTAAAAGGATACAATCAATAAAGAATAGAACATAAATCGATCTTTAAAAGAAGAGCAAATCATTTTCACCTGGGGAAGAAGGAAAATAGAAAAGGAAATCAAGAGAAAAGACGAGAACTTTCGATGATCAAAAGAAAGAAATGATTAACATTTCATTTCTTGTCCGAAGAAGACGGTGTCGTCAAAATGACCAGGAATAAAGCGAAATTCAATAAAAAGCCATAATTTTAAAAGCTTTATTTCTTGCTGAAGAACATCGCCTAAGAATAAATCCTAAATTGACAATAAACAATAAACGTATAATTGTTATATCTTAATTTTTGTCTTGAGGAAAGAAAGACATTTTTATTTGTTTTTTCCTCTTTTTTTTTATTCTGAGACGAGAGCAACAACACTACTTACCCACGACGCTTGAAAACATAGGGCGTAACTGGATATTTTGCAGACCTTTTACACAACTCACTCGATTCAGCATGACTCTGAGAGTAAAATGATGTTATTGGCGATACAACTTTCTTGGCAACACTCGATGCTGTCTGACCCATTGCGAAAACCATACAAACACGGTCCGATTCATCCTACATCAACAGCCATTTTATAATTTCAATTAAGATTATTGGAGTTATCTCCCCTTGTTTTCATCAGAGGGCGTTGTTTCGATGAGACTCTCTCGGCCAATGGCTTTATAGGCTAAGAAGACAACTTTGCCAATTTCATTTGAGATGTGGGATGGGCTCCGAGAAAAATACACGAAAAACATACTTACACGTGCTGGATATAGAGTGATGACTAAAGATTGTTTTGTGTTGTGGATTTAGTCTCCTTTGTTCTAGCCTTACTTTTGATTAAAACTACCGGAAATTCATGAATAAGTTGATCTCATTTTACTAAATCAATGATTTTTGAAGTCAAGTTTTTACCATTTAAATTGGAATTTCAACATTGCAAAATTAATATTTGGTCGACACCAGTTTCATCTTGAATTTATGTCTTCCAAATCCGTTCTATACACAAATGTATTTGACATTTAACTTCATGTGTGTGCGGACAGCTGTACGTATATATAGATAGATGTATGTGTATCAACACACACACATTAACAAGTATTCTAGAAAGATATACATACATGTGTGTGTGTGTGTGTGTCGGCTTCAAAACTAAACGTTTCATGCATTTGATATTTTTAGTAAAGAAGCAGACAAGAAGTGAGATAAAAATTTCTTTTGGGTTTCATCCTGCTCTCCTGGCTAGTATTCGAGCACTTTCTTGAGTTAAGGAAAATGTTTCTAAAATTACACATCCATTAACTTATCAAAAGCCCCAAATAAGTATTATTCATTTATTTGAGCACTCTTTTTTGATAAATGCAGATATTAACCTCATTAATATGGACGAGATGTATTCTAATTACTTGTTTAAAAAGACGTGTTTGACCTGACGATAGTATTATTTTAAATACATTAAACTTTTAGTCTTGAAGATGACAAGAAGAAGTGAGATAATAATTTCTTTTATCTTGCTCTACTGGCCAGTATTTGAGCACTTTCTTGTTTTAAGGAGAATGTTAAAGCAATGTATTCTTTCACACAGACATATATATATATATATATATATATATATATATATTCAATTAACAAAGGCATGAACTGTTATTGATAGGTTATCAATCATATGGAAGTCTGACATTTGATAAAATAAAACACAATTTCTTCCAAGCAGCAGTTGTGTCAATTCTACTATATGGATACATCACATGGATGCTAAGTGTGAAGAGAAAAAGCTAGATGAAAACTGCACAAAAATACTACGAGTTATATTGAACAAATCCTGGAAGCAACATCTCGCAAAATAGCACATGTATGGCCACCTATCTCCCCTTCTCTAAAACCATTCAAATAAGACAAGCAAGTCATGCAGTATACTGCTGGAGAAGTAAAGATGAACTCATAAGTGACATTCTTCTATGGATCCCTTCACATGGACATGCTAGTGTTGGCCGACCAACAAGAACTTATCTATAACAGCTCAGTACGGACATAAGATGTAGTCTAGAAGATCTGCTGAAAGCAATGGATGATAGAGATGAATGGCGAGAGAGAGTCAGGGAAATCCATGCCAGCAACACGACATAATGCTGATGATGATATATATATATTTGATTGGTTGATTTTAACAACATGTCATCCCATCTAGGGTTATTTTATGCCAGGAGGTTAGAGAATCACATTCATTGTTCATATTTACATTTAATGTGTAATTGTTTCTTAAGAGTTTATAATGAAGAATGTAGTTAAGTTTACCCTCTCCGTTATATAAAAAGGAAAATAAATGAGTCGAAACGAAGCTACCGAAGCTTTTCAATTTAGAAGTTTAATAAAGATTTGTTGGAAAGGAAACCTTTGTGCTGGTCATCGTAGTGGAAAGGAAAACAGTTAAAAAGTGATGAGCAGGCATTTGGCGTGTTGCCAGTAGTTTGAAGTCCTATAGCAGTGGGAGAGAGAAGAATGATGATCTCCCACAGAGTTAGGAGGAATGAAATAGCTGAATGTCTGAGCGGAATAAATTTATGCAATTTATATTCAACTGGGAACCTTTGGTCAAGAAAGGTAGACTCAAAGGTCCATGAATTAGACAGCTCTCCTCATGGTGTTGTCATTCTGCTGTTATGAAAGAAGTGGATAGAAAGTATGTCCGTCCTGCTCAAAAGATTCTGTGGAAGAGAGAGTTTGGCAGGCTTTCACCATTTTTATGTTGTCTGGGAAAAATGGTCTGGGCAGAATAGGATAAGTCATTGGATGAAAATATGCGATGACCATAACAGTCAAATTGATTTACGCTCCAAACAAAAATACAAAGTTCTTTCAGCTACAAGTTCTTTTTTCTCACAGTCTAACAATATAAATAATTTTCAAATAGTTCTATTTGATTCATTGATGGAACTCTAATAGGTACTACCACTCTGGGTTAGAATGGTTATGCCAGGATATTCCCCAGAGCTCCAAAACTAGAGCCTTACCATTAATTGCAGTTTAATATCCTACCCAGGATAATTTTTTGGAGTGGGCTGAGTCTTAGCTCTCCATAGGCAATACAGTTGGTGTTTTCAAAGTACTGTCATATATATATATATAGGTATTATTTGGTCCAGTTAAACCAGAGTTGGGAGTAATTCCATCAGGACAAAAAAAACATTCAACAGTGAACATTTAAATTTTCCTGGTAAAGAGCTCAATGTAACTGATATTACAGAACAATAATTTCTTTAAGAAAAAAAAAACAAACCTGGTCACATATAGTATAAGTAGTATATATATATATATATATATATTGTCATCCACAGACAGACTGTTTTGTTGTATCACAACTCTTGAGTGTGACTAGACAGGCTAGATTCCTGAAGCTGGGATCTAAACCTGGCTGAGAGAAACGCCAATCCAAGATTCTACCACTCAGCCACGAGGAAACCACTGCAAGCGAAGGAAATTTAAAAACTTATGTATCACATTTGTTTTGTTTACATATATCCGCTTAACACCTACCGAGAGCTCAATTCATTTGAAGAGCCTTGCTTTACGCTAGTTGTAACCATTACTTCCCATGCTAGAGAGCTCAACCTCACAAGGGTAGAGAAGCATATATATATATATATATATTGGCTGATACTGCTGGTATTCACTTATTCTTAATACTCTCAGAAAAAAGCATGTGTCTGCTTCTCCATGTACTGTATCACATTGCTAGATATCTTGACAAAAGTATTTTGTCTTTGGTATGCCATAGTAGTTGATAAAGAAGCAAATAGGGTAATGAGGCTTTTGGAAAAACATCTCTTTGTAACTTCAAATACTTCAGAATATATTAATTCTATAAACCTCTTATACTTCCTGTAAATCTTGACAGGGACCAACATACACATAGAGACATACAAACACACATACACAGTTAAACCTTTTCATCTTTTCATCTCATGCACATTAGTAGATCTAATGAAAGAACAATAGTTTCACACTAAAAAAGGGCAAGAAGTAAATGAGATCCCCCAGAAATTATGACAAACGTTGACTATACAGATGATATAACACTTCTTGCAAAACTTACAATCATCAGTTCTGTACAGATACTGAATGCCATCCAGAAGACTAACAAAGAGAGATGCCCAATGAGGATAAATGGTGAGAGTCAAGAGAATCTGTATTGTCAATATATCTTGATGATGATGATGACCACATATGAATATATGCATATATTTGTACACACTCAGTAGTGTATCAACATATTGTTATATAATTGCGGAAGGATTTTTTTTATATTATCATTTTTCGTTTTATATATCTTATCTTTCGGTTTAGTTCGGCTTAGAACCTTTCGGCTTAGTGCACGGGTAGGTGAAGACATTAACGCAGGTGTTCACGCGCGCATAGAGAGGATGTGACAATCACAGACGTCACAATAAAAACCCCAGATAGGAAATAAAACTGGGGATGTGAATGACATCATGCTCGGAAGTGATGGGCTGTGATTCTTAGTGATTTTGAAAAAAAGCAGTGAGTTGAGATTTGGACTTAGATGAAGCGAGTTGATTTTTCGGACCTGGGCGAGGCCAGTCCAGTTTGTGGACTGTGGGGTGCGCGTGTGCGCATTGGTTGAGTCAGTGAGTTGAGATTTGACGATAGACGAACAGTCAGCATAGAAAAATTGTGTCTCTCTCTCCTCGTGTTGAAAAACCTAAACTTAAAGAAGGTAATAAAAGTTTCGTACCTGAATCAAGAGAGTCATCAGTGTCTCGCGTATTTTTCGGATTCCTATGAACATTCTTTGAACATTATGAACATTTTATGCATCTGAATATTTTGGCCATATGTTTCAATATGAATTAGCAGTAGCAGTATGAACAAAACACTTTCTGGTCTCTTGAGATTCAACAAGTAATGAACCTTTTCTAAGTGTTATGGGGACATATCCTGCCATACCCCAAAGATGAACTCATCCAACCTAAATATATTCTCCGAGCTAGCTCATTTGAGGAAGACAACTTCTCGTTTCTTACGAGACATTTGAAAGACAGACTGCAAGCCGAGAATGACTAGTACTTCCTTTGTATGACTTCCTTTTTCTGCTAATACAATAACGTTCACCTATCACCTGTTGTTTGAGTTGTTCTTCCACCGGTCTTATCTGAAGACCACAACACAAAGCAAGCAGCCACAAAAACTTGAAATCTTTCTGCAGGGTGACCAAAAAAAACAGAACCCATAAACTTTTTTTATTACTTCTACAAAAATAAAGCAAAATAATTCTAATTCTTTTCCTTGGTAGACCAGGACATGTTGGTGAATACTATGGTCCCAATTTTTCATGCACAGAATCTACTTCATATCCTGAAAAAAAGAAAAGGCGAGAATTAAATTTATGAATTTCAGTCAAAAATATATGGGTTCTGTTTTTTGGGGGTCACCCTGTATGTCATCTTATACTGAAAGCATTATCTGAAGACCACAACACAAAGCAAGCAGCCACAAAAACTTGAAATCTTTCTGCAGGGTGACCCAAAAAAACAGAACCCATAAACTTTTTTATTACTTCTACAAAAATAAAGCAAAATAATTCTAATTCTTTTCCTTGGTAGACCAGGACATATTGGTGAATACTATGGTCCCAATTTTTCATGCACAGAATCTACTTCATATCCTGAAAAAAAGAAAAGGCGAGAATTAAATTTATGAATTTCAGTCAAAAATATATGGGTTCTGTTTTTTGGGGGTCACCCTGTATGTCATCTTATACTGAAAGTATTATCTTTAAAGTGTAAAATTTAATATTTTTCCTAGTCTCATTAAAACATGTCTGTTGGCTATATGCAGAGCTCTTCTAGTTTATTATTTCAAATGTACACATTTCCTCATATTCATATAATTCTTTTCTGTTACAGGATGACTTGGGAGAGTAAACAGAGGGTATATTTATTCTTTAATAAACTTCTCCCCCACAAAACCTCACACACTCACTATACATTCATATGTATGTATATATATATATGTGTGTGTGTGTGTGTGTGTGTGTGTGTATAAAAAAATAAGTGGAAAAGTGGATAAACTGAAACACAGACAAAGGATTCAATTAATATTTTGTGTTTATTCCATAAAAGACTTCATCAGAATGTTCACATCTTGTTGGATTATTCCAATGTATCATGTTCTCCATATATATATATATATATATATATATATATATATTTGTCATCTACAGACAGACTGTTTTGTTATATCACAACTCTTCAGTGTAGTTAAACATGCAGGACACATCAAGCTGGGATGGAAACCCACCCAACTTTACGTTAGACTTAGTATCTTACTGCTCAGCCATTAGGTAACATAAGTCAGCTTGGGAATTATAAGGCATTATCTATTAGCTTTCATTTGTTTACATTTTACCTTACCGTACACCAAAGCGCTCAATTTATTAGAAGAGCTTTATATATATATATATATATATATATAAAAGATTGAATGAAAAAAAAAAAATTTTGAAGAATGAAAATCAGTTTTAAATATCCATTGTACCTATCTTGGATTTTTTGTGAATATACTCTGAGAGGAGATTGCTTTAAAATGATTGGTTTGGTTTGGTTTGTTTTGGTTTTATGGCATATCAACCATTGTAGGTTATTTAATACCAATTCCTTTTTATACATATATTAAATATATGATTTTGAAACACATTTTGTAGATAACATTTTAAAACAAGCCTGAATGAATTATTTTGCACACAGGTAAATGGTTTCACTTAATCCAAACAATTCATTTTAGCATAAGTACATAGTTTTATGTTTACACACAGTTAAATGTAAAAACAGTTCTACTTCAAGCAATTCAGTTTAGCATAAGTAAACAATTTAGATGTCAAACAGGACCCTATCAAGTGCTGCCACTCTGAGCCAGAGTGAACCTGGGAGCGATGGCAATGAAGGAGTACTCCGCATTCCCCAAAGCTCAAGCATTACTTAAGCCTCACCATCAGATTGCTCAGTGTCATATCTAGGACACTTGTTGCAGAGATGCAGTCAGTGTATTCTGCAGCCCCAGTGCCTGGGCCAGTTTTAAAATGAGATTCTATTGATGCCTCTGTACATCCTACATATTTCTTGCATTTTTTAGAATTTATATATTTTTTTATTTTATTCTTTATTCCATTTTTTATTGTTTTTTTTATTTTCCATGTAAATATTTAAGCCCTGAAACTATGTTTGAATCCATGGTCATCATCTAATAATGACTTAATTGGAAAAACTTTCAAGTCTCCCCCACATAGAATGCCCCAATTCTATTTTCAAAGTCCAAGGAGGGCACAAATGGAACTAATGTTATAAATGTATAGAACAGTCTTTATATATTATACTCATTATAAAGTTGGCAACCATAGTCGAGGATAACCTGAAGGCTCCCTTTTCATTCACTACTACACCTTGGTGTAGGGGAGGTTGCTACTCCTTTCCCTGGTTTGTGCCACTTTACTCTTACTTCCTACCTTATAATGTTGAGTGTTAAGCAGGGTGGCATCAAGTACCATTTTTGAGTCTTTGGTATGATTCGACCTGTGATTGAACCCCGGTCTCCCGGGCCATTGGCAAACACTCTACCTTATTGCAACCCAAATATACAAAAAAAATAACCACATTAAAAAAAATATACTTAATATCTTCTAAATAAATTCAACTCAATGTATCAAGGAGAGAAAATTTTAAGAACATATGGTTAACATGCACAACCAAATATTTGAAATTATGAATCGTTATTTTAAACTGAGTCTCAAAGCTGCTCAAGATGTACATAGAATTCAAAAAGTTGAACATTACATGAACTTAAAAAAAGATAAAAGAATTCTCAAGTGATTCAGTGATTAAAAAAAACAAACTTTATGCTAATATTTATATTCTATATAAATTTTCTAGGAACTAGGATTTATAAAAGAAACCCTATTATTAAAGAACTAGGATTTAACAAATAAAACAATTATTAAAGAACTAGGATTTATCAAATAAAACTATTATTAAAGAACTAGGATTTATAAAAGAGACCCTATTATTAAAAAAACTAGGATTTATAAAATAAACCTATTATTAAAGAACTAGCATTTATCAAATAAAACTATTATTAAAGAACTAGGATTTATAAAAGAGACCCTATCATTATAAAAACTAGGATTTACAAAATAAACCTGTTATTAAAGAACTAGGATCTAACAAATAAACCTATTATTAAATAACTAGGATTTATAAAAGAGACCCTATTATTAAAAAACTAGGATTTATAAAATAAACCTATTATTAAAGAACTAGGATTTAACAAATAAACCTATAATTAAAGAATTAGGATTTATCAAATAAAACTATTATTAAATAACTAGGATTTATAAAAGAGACCCTATTATTTAAAAAACTAGGATTTATGAAATAAACCTATTATTAAAGAACTAGGATTTATCAAATAAAACTATTATTAAAGAACTAGGATTTATAAAAGAGACCCTATTATTAAAAAACTAGGATTTATAAAATAAACCTATTATTAAAGAACTAGCATTTATCAAATAAAACTATTATTAAAGAACTAGGATCTATAAAAGAAACCTATTATTAAAAAACAAGGATTTATCAAAAAATTTATTATTAAAGAACTAGGATCTATTAAAGAAACGTATTATTAAAGAAACCCTATGTTGAGCATAATAGCGTGTTGAGGGTTATTCAATGAATGAGCAGAATTTTTCAGAAGTTTTTTCCATAAATGTAAATTCTGCATTTTTAGAACAAAAATTATTTTAATCAGGCAGAAATATTTGTTTTGTGGCTATTCAAAATGGCAGCAACTCATAGACAGTGCTCCAGGCTTAAACAGAGGTCTATCATCAAATTTTTGGTGGTTGAGAAGTGCAAACTATGTGAAATTTACAGAAGAATGTGTGATGTGTACTGAAAAGTATGTTTTTTTTTAATGTTTACAAGTAGGCTAAACATAGGGTTTAGCCAGTATGAGCCAGGATCAAGACAGTGCATGGAGTAGAAACATACCAACTCTCCAGTAAAGAAAAAGTTCTGGGCACAGCAAGGTTGATTTGGTTTTTTTCATGACATATCAACCTTCATGGGTTATTTAATGCCAAAACCATCCTTGTAGAAGAACAGCAGAGATACTATTTAACCCATAGCTAGGAGAATAAGAAGGGACCAATACCTTTCCAAATGGTATTAGTCCAAAAGTGAATGTGATAGCACGACTGGAATTTAAACTCACTGACATCAAAGCTACTGTCCAGCACTTTAGCCATAAGACCATGGGGATTGCCTCATTGATTTCCTTAAAAAACATCCCATTGTAAACAGGATAAAAAGAGACAAGAGCTATCAAGAAGTTTCTCCATAATTGATCAGTTGACTGAAAAATGAAAATGTTTATTATCAAGAATTCAGACTACAACACTCAGTATACGGAGAGATGCCCTTTTGTACTTGTCCTCATTCCCCTATCACATAAACAAGTATGGCCGTCTGTTTACTTCCAGTCCTAGAAAAACATTCCTTTTCTCGTGAGTATCAGGGGAGGTAACTTGCATGATTTAACAAAAAACACTATTTCCCAGTGTACGAGGGACACATTTAGCATTAAAATAATTCTATGCAAATACCACACAGTGTTCAATCTGCAGCTATTAGGATGAGGGAGTTATTTATGGACATTTGAAATTAACTGCTATAGAGCTGGGAAAGTTTAGTTTCTTTGGTTTGTTTTGGTTTGGTAGAGTGTTCGCCAATGGCCCGGGAGACCTGGGTTCAATCCCAGGTCAAGTCATACCAAAGACTTTAAAAATGGAACTTGATACCACCTTGCTTAACACTCAGCATTATAAGGTACGGTTCAAGGGTAAAGTGGAGCAATCCTGGGAATGGAGTAGCGCCCTCCCCTACACCTTGGTGTAGTAGCTATCGAAAAGGGAGCCTTCGGGTCACCCTCGACTATGGTCGCTAACTTTACTTGTTGGGTTTTATGGCATATCAACCTTTGTAGGTTATTTAATGCCAAATCCATTTTTATGTAAATCTGTTCAATTTAAAACAATTCAGTTTAGCATAAGTATACATTTTAATTGTCAAAAACATTTCTATTTCAAACTATTCAAGCAGTTATATGTAACAATTTAGTTAAGTGTAAATACAGTTTCACTGTCAAAAAGTAGTTCTATTTCAAATAATTCAGTTAAGCATAAGCTCGCAGTTTAAATGTAAGTATGGTTTAATTGTCAAAAACATTTTTATTTCAAGCTATTCAGTTTACTCAAAGAATTCAGTTTAGCATAAGAATGCTGTTAGTTCTATTTAACCCATAGATAGGGCCCTGTCAGGTGCTACCACTCCGGGCCAGAGTGGACCTGGGAGTGATGGCAATGAAGGGGTACTCCACATTCCCCAAACTTCCAGCACTGCTGGAACCTCACCATCAGATTGTTTAGTGTCATATCCAGGACATTCCTTGGGGGGGGGGTCATACCCCTCTGCAGAGAAGCAGTCGGTGTATTCTACCGCTCCAACCAACTGAGCAATTAGTTTCTTTGTTTTATGGCATATCAAGCTTTTTTGGATTATTTATTGCCCAAACTTGTTGAAAAACAGAACTGATACTATTTAACACCAACCCAGTCAGCTGGGGCTGTAGAATACATTGACTGCATCTCAGCAGAGAGGTAAGATCCCCCCACAAGTGTCCCGGATATAACATTAAACCATACTGGAACTTTGGGGAATGCGGAGTACCCCTTCATTGCCATCGCTCCCAGGTCCACTCTGGCCCGGAGTGATAGCACCTGATAGGATCCTATCTATGGGTCAAATAGAAGTTTGACATTTAAACTGAATGCAAACAAATGACTTCTACTAAATTGAATTGAAATAGAACTGTTTGATCGTTTAACTGTGAGTAAACAAATGACTAATGTTTAATTGAACTGTTAGTGATACATAGCAATACTTGGAACCATTTAACTTGGTTTACTTATGTTCACAAATCATATATGTCTAATATATATGTAAAAACGGTATTTGGCATTAAATGACCTGCAATAGTTGATATACCATAAAATCAAATCATATATATTTGATATGTATTTATAAAGAGGATTTGGCATTAAATAACCAACAATGGTTGATATGCCATAAAACCCAATGAAACCATTTAAGAAATTGCTGAAGGTGGAGAAAATTTACACAGAGTACTAGGTAAGTTGGTTGACCATAGTCGAGGATGGCCTGAAGGCTCCCTTTTCAATAGCTACTACACCAAGGTGAAAGGGAGGGCACTACCACTTTCCCTTGATTGCTCCAGTTACCCTTGATTTGTACTTTATAATGCTGAGTGTTAAGCAAGTATCTTTTTTGTATTTTTTTGTATGTCTCTTCCTGGTATTGAACCCTGGTCTCCTGGACCATTAGTGAACATGCTAACCATTATGACAATGGGCCAGGAGTGAGTTTGAGTCTCTTTAATACCTTTGTAAAACATTCTCCATGTTATATTGACTCTTTTCCTCTAAGCCCCTCCTCTTCTCTTTGTGTTCTTTTCTTGCTGTCATCTTGTCTTTTTATCATGTTATTGTCTTCTCTCATTGCAACTCTAGGCAGTTATATGTTCTTATTGAAATGAACAACATTCACATCTTTTGTCCACATAACTTATTCATGGCTGACTTAACCATATTACCTGATTTGTAAATAACAAAGAGCCAGTTGGACCAGAGATGGGAAGTTAGATAACCAGATTTTTTGCTGACTCAAGTCAAGTTCCATCCTAACTTCTATAATTCTTCAATTTTAGTCGCCTGAGATATCCAATCATAGGCAAGTTCTCAAATTGTCCTGGGACCATCACCTGTCCATTGTTTTCACAAGCATTTCAAATATTTTAAAACTAACTACACTACATAGTAACTGCCCAGTGGTCTGGAGCTGTAGAGTACACTGAATTCATCTCTGCTGGGGAGTAAGATCCCCCTCAACGAGTATCCTGGATATGACACTAAACAATCTGATGGTGAGGTTCCAGTAATACTGGAGCTTTGGGGACCCCTTCATTGCCATCACTCCCAGGTCCAATCTGGCCTGGAGTGGTAGCACCTGATAAGGTCCTATCTATGGGTTAAAAAGAACTAAACTATGTACTTTTGCTAAACTAAATTATTTGAAATAGAATTGTTTTGACATTTAACTATGTGTAAACAAAAACTATACTTATACTAAACAAAATTGTTTGAATTAGAACTGTTTGACTAAACTAAATAGCTCAAAATAGAAATGTTTTTGACAATTAAACTGTGTACTTATGCCAAACCAAATTGTTTGAAATAGAATTGTTTACTTGTGTAGCCGAAAGAAAGAATTTCAAATTATTATTTAGTGGGGGAATTACTTTGGCTGTTGAGGTTTTGATTCTATATTTTCGTCCAATGAGGATGATTTAAGCCATACTACTCTGATGACTTTCCCACTCTCTCAGCCTCTTCCTCACATATTTTTCGAGCAGGACAGACTGATTCTCTTCCTCATTCATTCTAGCAGCAGAACAGACTAACATTCAACACGAGGAGAGCGCTTTCAACCATGGGCCATTGTTCCTTTTGGAGATTATTCCTTTGTCATCTATTCATTCCTCCAAGACTAACTGGTTCTCGAAACCTCAGATTGAATGCTTTATTCCTGCTCTAACATTTGCGACTGTTTTCTTCCATTTGTACTACTCACTGTACAAGGGTTATCTTTCTGGCTGTCATTAAAGTTTTTGAAACTCATCAATATTCTCATTCATATTCCTGTAGTTTCCTTTCTTCTTAATGTAACAGGGCAGACCTCAATTTGCCTTGTGGCAAAACTGGTATAAAAATGGATTTGGCATTAAATAACCTATAAAGGTTGATATGCCATAAAACCCACACAACCAACCAACCAACAACATAGTAAATATAAGATTCTGCCAATCTATTATTTAAAACTTATCTGCCAGAAAATTAGGAGGCTCTTGAAGTGCAATGGTTATTGTTGTAGGAAATGGATCTGGCAAACCAAGTTCAAATCCCTGACTTGGTTGTTTAGATTTCACATAGCACTAATACCCTTGGGAAAGATATGAATCTTATTATTCTCCCTTCATCTATGGATAAATAATATGGAAGACTCTGCTCTTTAACCTTAGAATGGCAACCAGAATAGGAGATGGAAAAATCTGAATTGAAACTTGTGAATTCTGCTTAAAAACTGACCTCATGTTACATCCTGCTTGTGTGGAGGGGGTTGGTATATATATATATATATATATAAGCAGAAAAATATGATACTTTTGATACAGTTCGCTATGAAATATTAGGGTGTGAGGCTTAAAAGAACAATTTTTTTCTCTTTTATGTTTATTTGACTGTAAATATAAGAGTGTCATCAATCAAAACAGAATTAGCCAACAAATATTAATGATTATTTTTTAAAACTAATTTCAATATAATCTCCAGTCTGTTTTGAGCCTGGGGATTCTTTTATAACAGTTTCTATGAATATTAATATTTATATTTAAACCAGCTGTATCACAGAGACTTGGCTGATATGCTGATCTCACTGATCCTTTATTTATGTAATGAGTTTGTTTACTGTATTTTCATTATATTGTGTCTTTGTACCTGACTAACCTGAGCTGAGTGAATAACTCACTTTTGGTCAAATAATTCTGAAAGCATTGATCCTTGACTGATTACTGAAGTTAAGCAATAATGTGTTCAATCAATACTTAAATGGGTAATAACATAAGAATACTTAGGAACTGCAAGGTTGTCTTGTTGATGAGGCTTAGAATATGCTGACTGTAGCCCCTGTCAAGGGGTAAGTAAAGTAAAGTTGGCAACCATAGTTGAGGGTAACCTGAAGGTTCCCTTTTCAATAGCTACTACACCAAGGTGTAGGGGAGGGCGCTACTCCTTCCTCTAGATTGCTCCACTTTACCCTTGATCTGTACCTTATAATGCTGAGTGTTAAGCAAGGAGGCATCAAGTACCATTTTTTGAGTCTTTGGTATGACTTGACCTGGGATTGAACCTAGGTCTCCCGGGCAATTGGCGAACACTCTAATCATTATGTCAATCCTGAGTATAAGATCTGAAAATTATTTGTATTGAGTAAGAATACTTAATACATGAATTGCTTGTAAAACTCTGAAGAAACTACACAAACAATATAGTAAAGTTGGCAACCGTAGTCAAGGGTAACCAGAAGGCTCCCTTTTCAATAGCTACTACACCGAGGTGTAGGGGAGGGTGCTACTCTTTTCCCTGGATTGCTCCACTTTACCTTTGATACATACCTTATATTGCTAAGTGTTAAGCAAGGAGGTATCAAATACCATTTTTAAAGTCTTTGGTATGACGCGACCTGGGATTGAACCCAGGTCTCCCAGACCATTGGCAAACACTCTATCCACTAGACCAATGAACTGGTTCACAAACAATATAAGCGTATGCAATTCCCTAACTTCTAGGTATAGAATAACCCCAGACAGGTTGACATGCTGTTAAAAATCAATCAGGAGGCAGTTTGAGGGCCAAAAACACCAGACATTTCAACTGTAATAGATACAAAAAGAAATCTGTCTAAAAGTTTACAAAACTTAATGAAAGGTAAAAGGACTATTTCAGAGAATTTCCTTTGTTATTCTTTGGGGCATTGTATTTTCTATTCTTTCAGCCAGGATTATTGTAAATCAGAAATGTTCACTTTTATAAATAAGTAAGTTAAGTAAAGTTGTCTCCCTTTAGTCGAGGGCAACCAGAAGGCTCCCTTTTCAATAGCTACTACACTTAGGTGTAGGGGAGGGCGCTACTCCTTTCCCTGGATTATTCCACTTTACCCTTGATACGTACCTTATATTACTGAGTGTTAAGCAAGGTGGTATCAAGTACCATTTTTTAAAGTCTTTGGTAAGACGCGACCTGGGATTGAACCCAGGTCTCTCAGACCATTGGCGAACACTCTACCCACTTGACCATTGAGCCGGTTATTTTATAAATAAACTCTTTGGCAATGACTTAAAAAAAAAAAATTTAGGACTTGTTATATACCCTCCCCATGGATATTAATGGGTATGTCTAATTCCTCATAAACATGCTGACTGAGTTGGCTGGGGCTGTAGAATGTATCAACTGCATCTCAGCAGAGGGCTAAAACTACCCCAATGAGTGTCCTGCATATGACATTAAACCATCTGATGGTAAGGTTCCAGTAATGCTGGAGCTTTGTGGAATGTGGAGTACCCCTTCATTGCCATTGCTCCGAGGTCCACTCTGGCCCAGAGTGGTAGCACTTGATAGGGTCTTATCTATGGGTCAAATAGAACTAAACTGCATACTTATGCTAAACTGAATTGTTTGAAATAGAACTGTTTATATGTATAAAAATAGATTTGGCATTAAATAACCTACAATAGTTTTTATGCCATAAAACCAAACCAAACCTAATCATAAATACGTTGGACACTATTGTGAGGGGGTAAATATGCTGACTCAGTAGTTACCACAAGCAGTGGTTTACCTTCTTCAAGCCGCTGGTGAGTATTGTATTTTGTTGATGTTATAAAGATTTCCATTTCATTTCCAACCTCCATTTTGTATTTCTCATTCAGTAACTTTTTGTTAGGTTACAACCGGACTTTAATAACTATCCATTTTAAACAATTGTTATTGACGACTATGTTATATCAAGCATATGGTTGCAAGGAAAGGACAAAACACAGAGTTGCAAATTAAACAAGAAGGAAAGTGAAAAATTCAACAATTATATTAACAAATAAGAAACAAAAGGTTCAAACAATTGTGTTGATGAATATAAGAATGTCTGCGTGAAATGGGAGAAGAAAATGTTCATAGTTGTATTGATAGGAACGAGTTAATTTTAGGAAATTTGATGTATGTTGAATGGTACTAAAAAATCAAGAAATAAAATGTTCCAGTGTTTGTGTTGGTAGAAGGGAGTCATAGACTTATGTGTCAACCAAAGTGTCAGGGAAGGAGAAACGTCGACGTTGAAAAAGTTGAATATAGATGGGGTGGTGATTCTCGGGTCATGTGGCTTCCATCAAAGCTGCAGTAAGAAGGTTAAAATGAATTTCTGTGATGTTGAAGGCATCGCGTAGTTGATGTTTTCTCTCAAGGTCTCAGAGTTGACTGACTTTTTGAACTTTCATTAACCATTTTCTAGTCACGTTTGGGTCAAATTGAAGGCATTTAAGCATTTCACCAATGGTCCGGGAGACCTGAGTTCAATCCCTGGTCGAGTCATACCAAAGACTTTAAAAATGGTACTTGATACCTCCTTGCTTAATACTCAGCAATATAAGGTATGTATCAAGGGTAAAGAGGAGCAATCCAAGAAAAGGAATAGCACCCTCTCCTACTTCTCGGTGTAGTAGCTATTGAAAAGGGAGCCTTCTGGATGCCCTCGACTAAAGGGAGACAACTTTACTTACTACTTAAGCATGCAACAGAATTTTGACCCGTTTCTACTTCTGTTGTTAAAATTTGAGATCATCTGAATGAGAATCAGTCAAGTTATTAGATAACAAAATGATAACAATTTTTTTTAAGCATCCTGCGTACGTCTTCATTGGTATTAAATGAAATTATTACTGAATACTCATCTGGAAAAAATTAAGGAAAAGTTACAAAGTTTTTTGCTCAAATTTTGGAGCTATTTACATGATAGATATTTGTCTGTCATCTATCACGAAAACTATTCAAGTTAGACGAAGTAGACATGCAGGACACTGCTGGAGATGCAGGGACGAACTCATAAGAGATGTACTCTTATGGACCCCCACACATGGCCGTGCGAAGGCAGGACGACCAACACGAACATACATTCAGCAGCTATGTGAGGATACGGGATGTTGTCCTGAAGACCAGCCTAGGGCGATGAACGATAGGGAGGAGTGGCGAGAGAGGGTCAGGGATATCCGTGCTACCAGCACGACATGATGATGATAAGAATATAAGGTTTGAAAAAAAAATTAATTTATATATATATATATATATATATATATATAGGTATCATACAATAACTGATGTCTGTACAACAGCATTGCTTCTCATAAAGCCTTCATCAGATGATGACTCTGGGTTTAGGCATGGTTTCGGGGCCGAAGCATCATTACCACTAAACCAGAGCGCCCCAGCAGTATCTCACGACACCACCAGACTTTGTCAGATTGTTGTCGCTGTGTGGGATTGCCAGATCCACGCTGATGCCGGATGCTTATCTTGGATCTTTTCCATGTATTTTCTCTTGTCCGATGGAGGAAGTCCAAGATTAGTTAAGAAAATGGAGGTTGAGTTAGCAATAAAACCTCTGCATCCAACTTCGATAGGAAATACATTCGTTATCCAGCCATTTCTGACACATTGTTCTCGCAGATCCTCATATTTTTCCAACTTACCCTGATGTGCCCAGTAGAAATTTTCTTCATAAGGGACCGTTAACTCAATAATGAAAACTTTTTTTGCTTTAACGGACCAAATGACAATATCTGGACGCTTTATTGTTAACGCTATTTCAGTTATATATAAGATAAAACTCAATGTCTGTGTGTGTGTCTGTACATCTATAAGATGAAAGGAAATAGAAGATACATAAAAATAAAGTATGTATTCTTATATAAAATTTTATGAGAAAAACAATTCACTTTCCAGTTTAATTGGGGGGTTTAAAGTGGGCAAGCATCCCCATGAAAATTCAAATGCCTCTGATTTCGATAAAAAGGAAAACATAACTAATAAGTACTAAGCAAAGTCGGTTTCCAAAATTTCACCATCTTACAATAATATTCAGCCCCTTTAATGATGTTTATATCACAGTGCTGAGACCCTTTTCAAAGAGCAAATACATCCAGTTTTCATGGAAGATACACAAAAACAAGGTATATATTCTAATGTGAAATTTTACAAGAAAGACGAACTACATGAAGTTCACTTTCAAGTACGATTAGAGGGATTAAGGAGGGTAAACATCCCCTGTGAAAATTCAAATAGCTCTGAAGTCTACAGGAAGTCAAGATCTTTATCTGGGAGTGTATACCGATTTGATTATTGCCAACTGGGAAAAGTGCTTAATCTCATATTTCAAGTGTTAACTGATTTGATTCCTGGAAACTTGGAAAAGTGCTTGATCGCATATTTCAAGTGTTAACTAATTTGATAAATCATCATATTTCAGAGTTTTAGTTATTTCTCATTTTTCTTTTCCAATTGCTTTACTTTCTGTATTTTAAAAAATATCTACATTTTTATGCAGCCATATCCTAGATATAAAGTTTGCCATCATTAGACTTAATTTGTTAGATATCATAAATAGTTATGATGTAAATGTTATATTTCTATATCTTTAATTGTCAGAGTTTGTTGTTATTCTTGAATAAACATTGCATTATTTATGTCTATAATTTCCTGCAAGCTTTTATTTTCTTACATACTACTGACAAAAGCCACAGTTTATGTGATGGCAGCTTCAATTTATAAACCAAAAAAACTCTTCCTTTATAAAAAACTGGCATTCCTTTCTTTTGAGTTACAAAAATGGATATAGATTTATAATCTACACGATTGTATTTATAAGGATAAACGAGTATCGAATTCAATAGTATATTAGATTATATTATAATTTTTGGGCTGAAGCCTGGCAGAAAGAGCTTGCAGATATCAATTTCTTATCGGTAATTTAATCCTATTTACCAACCCCTCCGCTCAGGCAGGATATGACACAAGGTCAATTTTTAAGCGGAGTTTAACAGGTTTGAATTCAGAGTTTTCCTTCTCCTAGACTAGTTGCCTCACCAAGGCTGACAAACCTAGTCTGTTCTACTATTTACCCATAGCTGGAGGGAGAATAACTGGATTCATACCTTTCCCAAGGGTATTAGTGTTATGTGAAATGCAATCAGTCTCGTCCATGATTTGAACTTGTGTCGCCGTGTCCATTTCCTACGACGATAACCATCGGTAATTTAATGCCAAAACTTCATTCACTTGCAAATGCTTGATTGTAATCATAATTATATTTTCAATCTTTCATTGATCTTTTTGTTTATACATCTGTATCATTTGCAAGCAATTATGGTTTCAAGTAATTATTTCTAATAAATTTGTTTGCACACAGTTAAATGGTTTCAAGTTACTTATATCAATAATCCTTAGTAAATAATTATAGCTTCAAGTAACAATTCTTAATACAAATAATTTTGATGCAGTTAAATGGTTTCAAGTATTCCTAATACAAATAATTTTCCCATAGATATATTTAACCCCTAGATGAGACCTTAACAAGTACTACCACTCCAGGTTTGAGTGGACCAGATTATAATAGTTGTAGCAGAAAGAAATAATTTCAAATTTATTGTTTGGCGCGGGAATTATTTTGACCATTGAAGTTTCCATTTATATTTTTGTCCAATGAGGATGATTTATGCCATTCTGCTCGGATGACTTTCCCAGGCAATATAAAAGCTGTGTAAATGCTCTCTCAGTCTCTTCCTGATTCATTCTTGCAGCAGAACAGACCAACATCAAGATGAGGAGAGCGCATTCAATTTTTGGACCATTGTTTTCTCTAGAAGATCATTCCTTTATCATTTATTCATTCCTTCTAGACCAACTGGTCCTTGAAATATCAAGTTGGATGCTTAATTCCTGCTCTAACATCCGCAACTGTTTTCTTCCTTTTGTACGACTCACAGTACAGGGCTTTTCTCTCAAGCTGTCATCAAAGTTTTTGGAACTCATCAATATTCTCGTCCACTCATTTTGTTATATAATAGCCGAGGGATTTCGGTTCATGCCTTTGAGTTTAGTTAGGCTGAGAACCTTTCGGCTCAGCACATGGGTTAGTTAGGTGCAACATTGAGGCAGGTATTAATGCAGGTGCACGTAGGCGGATGGAGGTGTCACTCAGATGTCATAATAGTCCGAGACAAAACGCGTTGACAGGGTGCGGGTGACGTCACGCACCGGAAGTGCGCGGAGGTTTGTGTGAGAATCTGCAGAGAGTCCAGAATTAGACGCCAAACGAGAAGGATCGACTTTTGGAGCTCGCAGACGCGAGATGAACTTGCGCCCTATGGGAGCCGCTCGAGTTGGGGGCCAAATGAATAAGACAGCATAGAAGATTGTGCCTCTCCTCCTTACATTGAAACCTTTAACTCAAAGTTAATAAAAAGGTTTCGTACCTGAACAAGAAGTTGTTACGTGTTTTTGAATTCCGAGATTCCTATGTTCTTTATATGTTCTATTGTAATGAACATTATATGTCCATTTCGCACATGGTCATATTCATGTATATGGCTATGTAACAATTTGTTTTACTCCTTTCTTAATGTAACAGGGCAAGACAACCAATTTGCCTTGTTACTAAATAGTAATATGTTATTGACTGTATAATAAGTGATATGTAGAGTTAGCAATTAATTGAAGAAGTCAGATAAGCTTGAAGAAAAGCTTTATTCAACTAAGAACTGGTGTTAGAGGTAGCCACGGCTAATATGGCATTTCACCAGTCAACTAAACAAAAGGGGAACAATTCTTTCTCAGAAAGTAAGGGAGATTATATAGTTCCTTCCTTTATCACCACAGACTGTCTTATTATTTCTGCTCCATCAGGTATAATTATACTGACTGAAAATATACAACAAAAAGTTTCAGGTTGGTTTGTATTTATTAAAAAAATACTATTAAATATACAGCAAATGCAAGAAGAAAAAAAAAGTTACAATGATGAATGTACAAATGAATTGAGAGAAATTATAAAGAAAATACTGAGAATCTTTTTTTTCTTTTATAAAAATATTTGACAGAATTCTATGAAACAAAACTAATGATAACAGCAATTGCAATAACAACAAAATCTAATGAAAATTTTCTGACTGGAGAAAAACATTCATGTTGGTAGAATTTAGGATTCATGGAATTATTCTTAGAATATCAACATTAAGACCTAATAGAAAATGTATGACAATAGTCATCATAAGAGATGATGTCTTTGACTGAAATGATAAAATAGGCATTTTTTTAAAACAGAATATTTAACCATTTTGAAGGTCAAATAATTTTTTTCATCCTTGTAGTGTAGACAAATAATTTTCTATACTTAAACATTAAATTGGTCAATGAGCAGTCAATTAGGAAAATGCCTTACATTGAACAATTGCAAAAAACAACAAAAATGTCATTGCCTGTGTACCGTTTGGCAACAAAAATGTTCGTTCGCCTGCCAAAGAGTTAATTATATTTTATGATAATATATGATGTGCAGTTTATATTTGTCAAATAAACAATGAGAAAGAATATTGTTTGATATGAAATTATTTTTTTTTTTTCATGGTAATTTTAGAATTCCAAGTCTTCATAAATTTTCAATGGCACAAAGTTCATTCAAGTAACCAATTCTTTGAAACTTGTTTGTTGGCAAGTAGTAAAAAAAAAAAAAAAAACAAATTTTTTTTCTGATTTAAAAATCAACATCAGAGAAAATCTTTTAAATGTAACATCTTTTTTTTTTATTATTTGCTTTTCAGTAAAATTCATAAACTATTTTTACAAATATGTCCCTTTTCCTAAAAAATCCACAATCCTCCAGACAAGTCAGAATAATCTGAACATAGATAATAATTTTTTGAATGATCAACTCCAGTCATATCTTCTCAAAGAGAAGTTCAAATGATTAAGCACAATTATTATGTGAATTTATTTCAAGATTAATATTAACTGCAATTCAAGAAACAAATAGATCTGCATTTTAATAAATTATGCACTAAATCTATTTTATAAGAAGGAATCCATTGGATTCAGACAACTGAAATGATCATAATTTCCATGTGTCTCTTCAGATTTGTCCTATGTGGTCCTTGGAACAAACAATGTTTGGAAATCATCCATTTTGTTCCAGATTTAAATACTTTCTGAGAAAAAAATGGGGAAATTTCAGCAGCACTTGATTTAGAAGAATTTGTTAGAGTTGTTCATTTTTACAAACTCAACAAATCTAAAATCTGGATGTGGTAGTGAGAGGTAAAATATACAGACTGCATTGCCAGCTGTATTGAGTTATATACAATATATAAACTCATCACCAAATGATGTATCCATAATAATCCCCATTAAAATAAAATCTTTGAATCATCACAATACAGCAACATTTGACTCAAGTAAAAATAAATCAAAGTTTGTTTGGATTCCTTTTCCCCTCACCCATAAAGATCAAATCAGTTTAATTTGAATTTGGCTTGAAACTTTCATTTGTTCTTTTTACTTATTGCAAAAATTGTTAAAAACAACAACAAAAAAAAACAAACACCAGTAATGAGTTTTTAACACACATGAAAAAGAACGCATGTTGACCTCCGATTATTAGATGAATCATTCCACAAACTCTTAAGAAAAAAAAACCGTGTCACACGGACAAGTGAAAAGAAATTACATAAGGCGACAAAAAGAAACAGGAGAGTAATTATCTCCCTTCAGTCACAGCACAAGAAAATGACCGAGTAATCTCCCTTGGAGTAGATCAATTCAGGGAATCGTGATTTAATCTTTGTGACTTGGACGATATCATTTAAAATGGATTTTGCAACGTCCTTGCTCGAGTTGTACAATAAAAAAAAAAAATGAATAAAAAATTTAAAAAATAAAAAAAAAAAGAGGAAAGAAAAACAGTATAATGATAAATGCATAACTCAATTGTCAGCAAAATAATTTTCTCAAACCTGAAATATTGCAAGGAAGAATAAAACAAAAAACACAAATGCCAAAAAAAAAAAAAAAAAAAAAAAAAAAAAAAGAAGCAGACTTATGTGGACAGAAGAATGTATTTGAACCGATAAAACCGACCACTAATTTTTGAAAAAAATGGCCCCATTTAAAAAAAAAAATTTTTTTAGTTATCATGAATTAAAATTTGTTTCTGAACATTCTCAGCAGAAACGGGTGAGAGGTTCCTCATGAACTAATATGACCTACTATCAAATGCAGTCATTATCATTTTAAGCCTTTGTTTTATAAAAAGTGATGAACAACATAAATCTCAGTTTGACCGAAGAAACAAAAATCACAAAAAACAAAATCTTCATATTTTAAAGAGTTCAAATAAACACATTCTTTTTTATGATTTTCAGCCAATCCCCTCTACCATTATCTTCAGTTGGATAATCCTGGAAAGAAACAAAGAAAGGTGGTTTCTTTTTTTCAGTAATACAAAGCAGAATATTTGTTACCTGCCCAAAGGCAAAATGTGCAGAAGAATCCACTTGCCTATTGCTACAAATAGCAGAATATACCCCCTTGAGGTGGTGTCTTGAAGTAAAGTAGAGTGGCTCTGTGGGACACATCATCCAGTCACCTGGATTCCATTGTGGTTTTAACCTGCCTCATTAGAAAATAGACAAACAATAATTCGTGATGAATCACTTGTATGAAACAAAAGCTGAGTAAGATATAACTCACTCAAGATGGTGGCTATTTATATTTATCAAGGACATACAACACCAGATCAAGGGAGATAAACAATCTGGATTGGTTCGGGTAAATAAAATAAAAAATGTTATCAAACAGAAGAAAAAGAATAGGGGAATATGAATCAGAACAACTCATCCATAGCAATGAATGCAGCAGGCAATCCCTTATTTTATACTTGGAGGTATAAAGCCTTTATTTTTTAAGCAAAGGATTTTCCATTTGCCAAAGTTACTCACTTAACTGTAAGGCTAATGTATACAACTCTCCATTGATTCTCCTTATCTATTATATAGACCTCATCCAAGAAAAATGTTTCTTTCTCCGTCTCTTTATAGTCTGCCATGGTAGATTTTTCTGACGTTTTTCAAATTTTACTTTTTTAGTTTGGACGCTTCATTTTTCATATATTCTTTTCCATGTTGACAATGAATCTTTATATATTATGCAATCATAATAGAACATTTGAAAAACTCTGTCAAGATAATCTGTCAAAATACTGGTAACAAAAAGAATGAGTTTAATAGTTTTAAACAATTCTTGAAAGTTTCATCATAATTTCTTAAAATTACAATAGCTTTGATTTTTTTTTCATATTTTTGGCCAGATCAACCATTAAATGTTGAAATAGGATCATTATTTGCAAATCTGAACAGTTTTCTTCTAAAAATTTTTTGAATATACAACAACAAAAAAATATCTCCCCCCCCCAAAACCCCACAGAATCTTTCAATACCCCCCCCCACTTACGAAGTAACCAAATTAAATCTTTTTTTGTTATGTAAATTTAAAAAAATTCTTTGTCTAATAGTTTATCAACCTTTGTAGGTTATTTAATGCCAAAGCCATTCTTGTAGAGGGACAGTAGTGGTATTATTTTATCCATAGTTGGGCAGGGATAAGAGGGTTCATGCCTTTCCAAAGGGTATTAGTCTGAAAGCGAATGTAATAGCACAACTTTAGTTTGAACTTAGAGTCCAGCATATCAGCCACCTGACCCCAGGGACTACCTATCAGTAAATTTTTGATATTGTATAACCTCTTCAAGGTCAACAAAAGAATTTAGTCATTTAAAAGAAAAAAGTTAAGCTACTTTTAAGGTAAGGCTGGATTTGTTAAAATGGAAAGAGAAATATTTAAAGATGTTAGAATAGCTGAATACCAATGTGTGTGTGTATATATATATATATATATATATATATACACATGCATGCATGCATACAAGGGCCATTCAAAAATTTCTAAGCCTCACCCTGAATGAAAAGCCATAAGTGAACATTTTTGTTGTAGCAACACACTACCATTTTTTATAAAACTAGAAAAAACTAATTCAGATTTCTGTCTTAATTTCTCTGCAGGTGAGGCTCAAGCAAAGGTGAGCAACAAATCTCAAATGTGGGTGAGGCTTACAACTTTTTGAACGAGTATTCATATATATCATTCACAAACAGACTGTTTTGCTATATTACAACTGTTCAGTGTTGTTAGACACACAAGATGCTTCACACTGGGATTGAAATCTAGAAAACTATGTTAGTAAGAAATCTTACCCCAAGTGTATCATCAATCTCAGTGAAAGTGAAGGGATTTTTTAGGTATACATTCATATGTATGCTTTTGGCTACTGGAGTGTTCTATTCATGAGAAGAGCTTTGTATTCATGTATATGTGGCAACTGACAATCCCTCAAAATAGCAAATGAGATATGGCTTAGATAATAAAAATAATGTTACTAGTGTAAACAATTGATAGAATAATAATTTGAATATATCCAAATGAATATTATTGATTTTCTTTGTCATCAAAATAAAGCACTGAATTTTCTCTTTAGAAACTATAATGAATTTTTTCTATTATATATTTAAGTAATAAAAGTTGTTAAAGTGTTTTTTAGTAATATTTTTGATAAATTAAAATATTACCCTGGTCAAATGATATTAGTGTTAACAATCTGTAATTTATAACCAATTTTTAACACAAAAATATTTAAAACAATAAAGAAATTCTTCATTTCATGAAAATAAAGGAACAAATTGATTTTTGAGTCCACATAATATCTTAAATTGGAAAATTTTAAGCCATTTAAAAAAAGTTATAAGAAAATAAAAAAGTTCAGTTCATTGACAATTTGTCAGCAACTTCTTAAAGATCATTATTTCTCAAGTCTGCAGGTTTTTTTGTGCCATTTGGTTAAAATTTTTGACAATTTTAAAGAGTAAAAGAAAAAACTTCTAAAAATAATTCAAAGTTTTTCAATCATTATCATGAGTGTATAGGTTGTGGGAGGGAGAATTCTTTATTAAAGGAGAAAGTGGGTGGGGAGGGATTTGATTTGCCTGAAATATTATGCAGATAAAAATATATGCATTCTTTGTTTTTATTATTTTTATTGGGGCTTTGTGGTAATTTGGGAGAATAGTTGTTCCCATGCATTAAACATTTGACTTTTACATCCATGACTAAAACAACAAACATTCAAATGTTTTTGTAAAACAGCATACAAACACACAACCAAGCCAAGTAATTTTTCTAAGCACTCTATAGAGATCACATTAGCAAAATTGGAGTATTTTTGCTGATTTACATTTATACACAAGAAAAATATGTCAGAGAACTTAACACAATGTAATAGTTTGGTTTGGTTTTATGGCATATCAACCATTATAGGTCATTTAAAGCCAAAACCTTTTTATACATATATTTTAAATATGATTTGTAAACACATTTTGTAGATAACATTTTTAAACGAGCCTGAGCTCATTATTCTGCACACAGTTAAATGGTTTCACTTAATTTCAAACAATTCAGTTTAGCATAAGTAGTTTTTTGGTTACACACAGTTAAACGATCAAACAGTTTTATTTGAAACAATTCAGTTTCGTACGTCAACAAAGTTAAATGGTTCCAAGTATTGCTATGTATCACAAACAATTCAATTAAGCAGTCACTTGTTTATACAGTTTAGCTTAAGTACACGGTTTAGTTCTATCCGACCCCTAGATAGGACCCTATCAGGTGCTACCACTCTGGACCAGAGTGGACCTGGGAGTGATGGCAATGAAGGGGTAGTCCTCATTCCCCAAAGCTCCAGTATTACTGAAGTTTTAACATCAGATTGTTTAGTGTCATATCCAGGACATGTGTTGGTGGAGTCTTACCCATCTGCAGAGAAGCATTAGGTGTATTCTGTAGCTCCAGCCAAATGTAATAACCAGACTTATTTTTCAGACCTTGGCTGATATAAATAATTTTTATTCTGAGTGCCCCATTTTCTTAGACCTTCTGCCAGACTAAGCTTGCATCAGAAGCTTTGATCACAGAATCATGTTGACTAACAGTTAACATTTTGATACAACCTCAAATCAATATAACAAGAAGGTAACTTTTTTATGTGTGCTGACAGGTGCTCAGAGCTGAGGGCCTTGGGTCAAATTTGGATGAGAAATGCCAGGAGTGCTTTTTTTGCGGCTTTGTCTGCCCTTTCATTTCCATGTATACCAGGTGAGAATGATTCTATTATTTTTAGAAAGAGTATTCCATTTGAATAGGAGTCTTGTGATGAGAGAAGTTGATGTATTTTTGTTTTGTAGAGCTTGGAGGATTGATTTGGAGCCTGAAGGGATGATAAATTTAGAGGATTTGTGGTTAGCTATAATGTTCATGACTAGGTCAATAGCTGTGACTTCTGCACAATAGATTGAGGATTCATTTGAGCGACATTTTAGCAGTTCTTAGTTTTGGAAGATAGCAGCACAACCAACTTTCATTCCTTGATTGGATCCATCTGTAGAGATGTGGTGAGTTGAGAAGTTATTTTGGGTAGGAATTTTTCTAGAAAAGTGATGGGGTGTGTTTTGGTTTTGGATAATTTGATTAGTTCTAGTTTTATTATGGGTTGATTTATGGGCCATGGTGCTGTTTTTAGGAGGATTGTATGATGTATTATTCTGGGATTGATTTTGATTTCATTTTGGGTTCTTAGATTAAAAGGTACAAGTGCAAAGTTTTTGTCTTTAACCTAACCAAGATGAATCATCAACCAATAAGTATACAACAAGCAAGTAAAGTTGGCAGCCATCATCAAGAGCGACCAGAAAGCTCCCTTTTCAATAGCTACTACACCAAGGTGTAGGGGAGGGCGCTACTCCATTCCCTGGATTGTTCCACTTTACCCTTGTTATGTACCGGGTATCAAGTACCATTTTTAAAGTCTTCGGTATGACCCGACCTGGGATTGAACCCCAGTCTTCCGGATCATTGGCAAACACTCTACCAACTAGACCAACTCTAAATAATTGATACTCTTTGTGTTTACTTAGCAAACACTCATATTCTTTATATTTCAAACAATCAATCACCATAACACTCCAAAGTTCTCATTTGACAAATCTAGTCAAATTCTGATTTGTTTGCTATGTTAACTAAAAACTACATAATGATAATTAAACTTTAGGTAAATTAATGTTTTTTTCTCTTCCCAGTAAAAATACATGTAAAACTTTCAAAAAAGAAAACCTGTCTATTCTGACAGTCTTAAAAGAAGTAAAAATTTTGAAAATTTTAAAATTCCTCACCTCTAATTAATTTCAACCAGTATTTTCTTTGATCTTTTTTAGTCATCGACTTACAACTGACAAACAATTATGATAAGAAATAATAAAGGAGAAATTTAGTGGGGAAAAACATCAAGTAAAAAAAATTAAAGATGAAAAAAAGTAATAATAACAACAGTAATGATTGACAAGGCTTCACCTACCTCTTTATAACCTGGTGGGAATTAATAAAAATAAATATAAAAAATGCAGAAATTCTCAGAAGCCCATGACAGGAAAAGGGGTGACACATGTGCAAAGATGGAACCCTCTCGGCAGAAAAAAAAAGAAGCCCCGTTCTCTTTCAGCAGTGACCAGCGGAGTGACAACACCTAAATTTTTCTTGCTATTGGTGGAAGGTGCCATGTGTCTGTCTCAATATGATGCATTGGCTAACCTTTCCACTAGTAGCAGCCACCTCTTTTACCAATAACCCACGACTAAAAACACCAAATAATGGTCTCATCAGAATCATAATTAAGACACCATATAACGGACTTAATGACTAACACTTTTAAACACCTTGACTGGAAGATATAACCATTTCATTTGTATTCTGGAAGAATTTCCTCACCAATTGAATGGTTGTTGAACCCAGAAATAAAGGCAAAATATAAAAGATATATTGGCCTCCTATCTTTTCTTCATGTCTTCTTTTATATATTTCCTTGCAGCTTTCATATCCAAGAAGTTAAACCACCAAGATAACATGGGTTAAGAATAGAATAACCCAGAATGGAGTCACATACCAAACATAAATCACCTTGAAACCCCATAACCTCTTCACTAATTGAAGCATTTTTGTTTTAAGTTGTCTCCCTTTATTTGTAACTCTTTCGGCAAGATTTAAGGAAGAAAAGAAAAAAACTAAAGCATTAAGGGTTTTGTCTCTTTTGTAGCAGCCAACAATTTTTCATGATTGATAAATCAGTAAAACAGAAGAAAACAACTTGTATCCGTTTGTGACAACAAATGGCAACACACCCTTATTAATTGACCCCATGTTGTATATTGCATTTGAGAGGTGTTATTAAAAATGGACAATGTTTTATCTAAAAATAAATAAAAAGTTATCATCAACATTTTGAAAAATTTTCTTTGATATTATAAAAAGATATTGTAAAAATGATTGACTGAACATTTATGATGAGAAATACCTACATGAAATAAGTAAAAATTAGAATTGTGCCCATTTGACAAATGGCTACATTTATCCAATTCAAATTTTGTTTGAGAAAATAGTTTCATAATTTATAGCAATAACAATTTAAATTTTTTTTCCAGATACAACATTTGGCTGTGTCCTTCAGCTTCATTTTGAAGTAACTGTCTCTTCATAATGTCTTTTTTAAACTGTATATAAAAATATCCTTATTCACGCAGAAATAAACTGGTAACATTGAATAGAGGTGAAAGTTACATCTGTTTTGATAAATTCATCTCATTCACTCACAGATGATGTTAATATTCTCAACAAACAATTATATCTGAACGGAAGTGAGTTTTATCACATGCAGAGCCTCCAGGGGTCCATTCGTTTAACCTCCTCTGATCTTGATTTCTCTCATCTTACTCATTACAAAAGTGATCAAATTGTCTGCAAAGAAATTACATATTCTTTGTGTCGATTCAAAACAGTTCAATTTGACTTGTTTGGATAAGACTCTTTACCAAGCTTATCAAACATCATAGAATATCCAAGATGTTATTCAATTCATGGCTCAATTTCTATGCCACAATTTCAAACTCATTATCATTCTAGTCAAGTCTAGCTTTTTTTTCATCCCTTGGCTTAACACAACAGTATTCTTTTGTGGCTTTTATCCAATGAACAGTTTCTTTTAAATCAAAGTAAATAGCAATGGCCTCTCATTTTCATGTGATTTCTATTTTTATAGCAAAGTCAATTGAAATAAAAGTTTTGATATTTTCCTTTGCTTAGACCTTCCATCGAGGATTCAAGAGATCTGAGTGCCACATCAAAACCAATAATGTATTTTTTTCAATAATAATTTCTTTTTATTACAACTCTTTATATCTCCAAATGTTCCATTTGTTTTTTTTTGTTTTTTTTGTTTTGTTTTTTTTTTTTTTTTTTGTTTTTTTTACAAAACTGTACATTTTCTGTGCTTTTTCAAATTAATTTTGATTGAAGATTTATCTCCACAGAATATACAAATAAATGTAGTATTATTTCGTTGCATTTAGTTTGTCTTCAATCAAGATATAGCCATGTAACACAAATCATTAAATCTGCTTTATCAAGACAAAACATTCTTTATGATGTGTGAATACCAATTTCACTTTTATTCACACTCTTTTCGACCAGAAAAAGGTAGAAAAAAATTATTTTCAATATAAATCATCAAAAATAAACTTATTTGGGAAATTATTATCAACAGATTTTTTTCAAATTGGTGTCTTCACAATGGTTCATCTATCAAGTTATGTGACCTTCTTCAAATGCAAGTCTTATTTGGTAACCTTCTGGGAACCAATTTCCACACCATTTAATTCTTTGTTAATTTGTCCTTACAATGCTGTTTCTGTTCATTCTACTGAACCAGAGTCTTTGAATTTCATTGCCTGACTTAGGGATTGAACTCACAACCACAAGCTAACTACATACAACTTTAGAGCTTTAAACCTAACCAAAAGAATTTTGATGGTGTTTGCCAAAGATTAAAAAAAAAAAAAAAAAAAAGAAGGGCATTAGGTTGAAGCTTCAAAAATTGTATTTAATTAGTTGGTGACTGAGTTCAATCCTTGGGTCAGGCAGTAAAATCCACTGAGCTTTAGTGAAATGAGCTGAAAAGTAATGACTAAAGAATAACTAACTAATGTTCTATATCTTCAAACACAGATGATAGATTGAAAACAATCTACTCTAGTGTAGGAGATTTGAAACTCCCAAAAGATTACTAAATACAACAGGCATCCCAAGAAGAAGGCTGGAGAATGCGATGGCTGAAATGTGGGGACTATAACAATCAAGATGAAAACATGTCCAATTTGAATAAAATCAAAGTATTATAATAATAATAATTGCTCATCTTAGAGATTCAAATAGAAATTATTTTGGAGTATTTCAAATTATTCTCCTTAAGTTGTTTAAAATAATTTCTGAATGAATTTACAGAATCAAAAAAATGTGTACAATTATTCATGGTATAGCTAACAAAATTGAAAGCATCACTTTTGTTCACCCGAAATTGGTTTTTACTTAATTGGAAAAAAGAACTTCCAAGAAGAAAATTATGGATTTTCTTTAAAAATTGATTCCAAATTCTTAAAAAATTGTTGTTCTGTTAATTTTAAATTTGTTTCATCTTTGGTTTAATTTCTCGGTTAAAAACAAAATGAACCCTCCCTCTAAAAATAAAAAAACAAAAAAAAAAGGTCTGAAATCACTCCTTATTATCACAGAATAGTTTTATATTCAGAATTGAAAGTTTTGTTCTTTTTTATATGATCCAACTTTTTTTTTAGGGACTTATTCTCTCTTTTTTTTTTTTTTTTAGCAATGAGTCTTTTGCTAATTGTGGTTAAAGATCATATCAACATAAATGGAAAGCATCAAACAAGTTGATGGGGACAAAAAAAACAAAAAAAACTAAAGTAATGTCTACAAATGAAAATATTTTGCTTTTAAAGTTAAAAACAAAAAAGCACCCCCCCAAATTTACTTTTCAAATTAAAAAAAATAAAAACATTAAAACAAATCACATACCATTTCTAAAAAAAAAAAAAAAAAAAAAAAGCAGCCCCTCTTCCCCTACCAAAAAAAGAAACCAAAGATGATTTTATAAGCATAAAAAAAAAAATGTTACGTCTCATGTTGTCAACAGCTTAGAATGATTTTGTTACACTCATAAAAATCACATTTTTTGCTCTTTGAATTTTTAGTTCATAAAAAATATTCCACTATTTTTCATTAGTAAATGCTACTTAGAATATCAAATGTTTGAAATCTTTTAGAAAAAGAGGGCAATTTCATTTTTTAAAAGCCAAAGATTCTTCCACCATTTGATAATACATTTCTGACATGTTGGGTATTTTGTGTTTTTGTCGCTGTTCAAAACTCTACATTCACATAAGGTGTCTTTTGATAGCATGGAAGGTCCTTGTGTTTTTCCATTTCACTCAATTCAGTCAATTCTTGAACAACTGTAGCAAAATCGGGTCGTAAGTTCTGGTCAAATTCCCAACAGCGAAGCATAATATCATAACTGGAAAAGTAAAAAGTCACATTAAAAATATTGTTTCTGGAATTGCACTCAACAAGTCAAATACAAAGGTAGTAACAATCAGCTGTTAATTATGATGATTTAAAAATGCAATGTATGGGAGAATTTGATTGGCACCACTTGAAAGTTTTTTTTAACTATTATTGATAGAGTGATTTTAACAGCATTTAAACCTATCTAGGGTTATTTTATGTTTAGAGGTTAGGGAATTGCATTCATATTTTTGTGTAGTTGTTTCTAAAGTTTCTTTTGCAGATGATTCTATTGAAAATAAATCATTTTTAAATGGATCAATTTCGCTCATAGATGGGGCCCTAACAGATGCTGAGTCAGAGTGGACCTAGGAGTAATGGCAATGAAAGGATACTCCATACTCCTCAGATCTCTAATGCTGGAGCCTCAATATCAGATGCAGTTTAGTGTGAAACTTTAGGACATTTAGAATTATGAACATCAGAATATATAATACGTAGAGAATTATACAAATTTGAAAATATACAGAACATCTAAAAGTTTCACCATGAACTTTAAGCCGATTAAAAATTGAAAATACCTTATAAATAGTATTATCATTATTGATGAAATATAAATAATATTATCATTATTGATTGAAAATACCTTATAAATAATATTATCATTATTGATGCAATATTGGTATTATGATTTTCCTCCTTGCATTTTGTTTATACCAGTTCTAACGGGGGTTTTCACTAAAATCTAAGTAACAACAACTATCTCCGGGTCTCTTAACAATTAAACTTTCAATTTTAAATGATTTAATTCAACTCAATTGTTTCTTTTTTATTACACATTCTCATTGTTTGATAAAGTACTGTCAATTACTTTTATCATTATTCATTTTGACAAGTATTTGTCTTCATCTTAATAATTTTATCTAATTTTATTTCATTTACTTTTTATGATTAATTGAGTCAGTTGTGATAAAAGAAAGTGAATAAAAAAAAATGGAAAAAGTCATTTAAGAGAGAGAGAGAGAGAGAGAGAAAAAAAAAGAAAAGTTTTCTGAGTTGTCAAGAAAATCGAGAAAATTTCATGTGTTTCTTTTTAGGTCTAAGTTATTGACCAATTAAACTGAATAGAAAAATAAATGGAAAACAACTGCTTGAAAATTCTTTTTGAAATTACCACTCCACCATATATAGAGGGTGTTTCAAAATAAGTGATGTAATTTAAATGAATATTAACCCACAATTACTTCCCTTATGGAGAACTGGTATTATCTCCCCTTTGGTAACTATCTTGTAGAAGAATAAAAGAACTGTCTGTGTGTGTCGATGGTAGGTAAACATGACTGCTATAAATAAGCTCATTAAAGTTACTTTAGTAGTATGAAAGGTCTTGTTTTCATTTCAATTGATATAATTTCGTAATCTAATAACATAAATGGTCTAAAATTTTAACAGTCAGTGTAGAAACAACTAAAAATTCGGTCTAATGTTTTTTCGTTTCAGATATACAAAAACCATTCACTGGAAAAGAAAAGGTGTTTAAACATTAAACATAGAATTCTGAGTTGTTTCGACATATGCCGTAAAAATTTGAAATCCTTTGAATGAGTATTGGTCAAGTTATTAGATTATGAAATAATATCAATTTTTCTGAAATACTTCATACATCTTAAATCATCATTAAAAAAGTCAAAGAAATTCCAGAAAATTTAGAAATACCCTTCAATAGTTTTTAAACATCATTTTGATTGATAGCAGTATCCTTTTCCAATTTTTAAATTGTTTAAGAAAATGTTGGCATTCACAATCTGTATATTATTAAAAAAAAAAAAAAAGAAAAAAAAGTGATATTATAAAAAAGAGATTTTTTTCCCTAGACCCCACCCCTACTCTAGGCCCTCATGATGTCTGCTGCAGTGCCACTTGCACCAATAGTTTCAAAAGACATTCATTTTAAAAAAGTTCTTTCTTTTGCTAAACATCTATCTTGATTTGGGTTTCATTCTATTATTGAAAAAAAAAAACAAAAAAAACCTTTTCACATTATATTACATGACTATTCTCATGTTTTTTCCCCTTCATGACTGAAATGATGTCCCAAAACCTCAGTGAATAATACTAACAAATTTCAGACATTGAGACAGTTTCCATGAAACAGACCCCCCACCAAAAAAAAAAAAAAACAAACCAAAAAAAACCAACAAAACTTGTTTATAAATGAAATTATCAAATATCAAAACAGAATTCCATTCAATAATTTTAACTCATGTGATGTGCTTCTTCAAATTAAAGAAAATATTTTCCATGGAGAGAAGTTAATACATTCATTAATAAAGGAAAAAAGTTTAATATTCTAGATTAATGGAAATATGAAATACATTATTTTACCATTTTGTATGCATCACTGGATTTTCACTGAGTTACCAAAAAACTTCAGGATTAAAAAAATTATGTTATTGACAGGAAAAATAAAATAATTCACTAAAAATGTCAATTGAATTCCTTTTCACTTGTAGAACAGAATCTTATTTAAAAAAAAAAAAGTGAGATTAAAAATTAACATTTAATTAAGTAATAAAAATCTTTAATAGAAAATGATTAAATTTCAAACTGAAAAATTACTTACATTCTGTTGGGACAGTAATCAGGTTTGTCCATTCTTCTGCCTAATTTAAGATATTTTGGCATATCCCAATTATCAACAGTTGGGTAAGGGTTAACTCCCCTGGTAAACAATTCCCACAGGACAACACCATATGACCACTAAAAACATGAAAGAAACAAAAGTTGATAAGAAAAAAAAAAAAATTCGCTTTCATATAAGGAAGTTTGCTTCCAAAATCCTATAACAAAAATACAAAAAATTTAAAAACTAAGAATAATGGCTCTAGAGAGAATATTTTCTGTTATTAAAAGAAAATTATGTGAAAGGAAAAAAACAAAACAAAAATAGAGCCTAATTTTGATAGGTATGATAACATTACTTCTTTGAACCTTTAGTCTCCTAATCTCTCTATCTCAGAGAAAGAGAGAAGATTGGTTAGTTGTTTTGTTTTACAGTGTATCAACCCTTTTGGAGTCATTTAATGCCAAATCAAGTCATTTTGATAAAAGTTCAAACAATTCAGTTTAGTGTAAGTACAGATTTTTGTTTACATACAGTTAAACGTCAAAACAGTTCTATTTCAAACAATTCAGTTTAGCATAAGTACACAGTTTAGTTCTATTTGACCCATAGATAAGATCCTATCAGGTGTTATCGCTCCAGGCCAGAGTGGAGCTGGGAGCAATGGCAATGAAAGGGCACTCCACATTCCTCAAAGCTCCAGCATTACTAGAGCCTTACCATCAGATTATTTAGTGTCATATTCAGGACACTCACTGGGGTGGGGGTCTAACCCCTCTGCAGAGAAGCAGTTAGTGTATTCTACTGTAACCTAGTTAAGTATAATAATGGATCATACAAAAACTTTTTTTCATCCTTTTGGAGTTGATTATACTTAATTAAAAAAAAAAAAAAAAAAAAAACTCTTTAAAGGGGTGATGAGGGGACTTGGTGTCTCCTATCAATATTCTATTATCCCTAGGACAACAGGACTATTAATTTCAAGCAACTGCTAAAAGCAGTGATTAAATCTGTCCTTCCAGAGCACCCCAAGAAGGATTACTTTCCCCCACTCCAAGTCAGGGTTTGAGCATAGTAGCATTGGCTCTGATAATAAGTAATATAAAAATGAAAAGGCTTAAAATCTTTCCGTATTGTTTAATATTATTCTTTCATATGTTATAATACAACACAACAGATAGAAATACTTGGGATTTGATCAAAAATGAAAGTGATAGACAATATTTATTTTTATATGCAAAAAATTCATCAAAATTTTGTAAGTTAAGATTAAAAACATTTTTTTTGCATTTCTTCAAGTAATTGAATAAGAAATACTCGATAAACACTCAGTAAATTGCTTTTATACGTGTATTTAATTATTCATGCATTTGACGTGGATTTGATTATGCTTATTGATGTATATGCAATGTTTGGTTGAGATTGACATATTATCAGGGATAATGTTTTTTTGTTATATATATATATATATATATATATATATATATATTTACGCAGAGTTATATATATATACTTTTATTCAAAAAAACAAAAACAACCCCCCCCCCAAAGATCGGAGGAGGTGTTAAATAGTTGTAGACACAAAAGGGCGTGGTTGCTATATAATTAGAGATAGGTTTCAGAGATTTTTTTTTTTTTTTTGAATAAAAGTAAGGTTTTTTATTTATTTTATTTAAAAAAAATTTTTTTTTATTTTTATTTTTATTTTTTATGTAAATTCTAAGCTAGGTGGGTTTTTGGTGAATATAAGACGGCGCTTTCTCCTTTAGCATTAGTTGGAGTTAGGCTTCTTAATGATCCCATAAGGTGAAACTTTAGAAGAATTCTGACTCGCGATTTAAGTTAATTTTATATATATATATATATATATATATATATATATATTTTGCCTGTTCATTTATTTATTTTTCAATTCATGCATATGGGTTCCTTTTATTTTACTTGAGTTTTATTTAAAGTTTTATTGTTTATCATTGTTCTATCCTGGTTTTTATTTTTTTTCGGCTTGGATTGGTTTGATTGAAAGAAAGAAAAGTTTGAATCAGATTGTTTTTTGTTTTTATTATCATTACATTTCTGGTGAAGTTTAATATGTGTATATATGTATATGTCTCTTATTGTGTTTTTCTTTTTATTAATGCAATTATCACATGTTGAAGTATATTGTGTTTATAGCAATAAAGAGACCCAAAGTTTTATTCCTCGTGGAAATTTAAAAAACTCAAATATTTAATCATGACAAAAAGTGTTTTAAATTTTGTATATTGAAATCAAATATTGAATAAAGACAAAATAAAGTATTTTATATTTTGTATATTGAAATTAAATAAAGACATTTTATTTTTATTATTCTATGGTTCAAATATAGTACTGGTCTATGACACATTAGAAAAATATCCTGCTGTCAAAAGAGATAGTTTGAGAACCAATGTCTTAGAGTATTGGTTTGGTTTTATGGTATATCAACCATTATAGATTATTTAATGCCAAATCCATCTTTATACATACAAACAGTTCTATTTCAAACAATTCAATTTAGCATAACTATACTGTTTAATTCTATTTTACCCATAGATAAGACTATCAGATGCTACCACTCTGGACCAGAGTGAACCTGGGAACAGTGGCAATAAAGGGGTACTCAGCATTCCCTAAAGCTCCAGGAGCTTCACCATCAGATTGTTTAGTGTCCTGTCCAGGGACACTCATTGGAGGAGTCTTACCCCTCTGCAGAGATGCAGTCGGTGTATTCTGCAGCCCTAGCTGACTGAGCCATTAAAGTATTGAATAGAAAAAAAAGAAAGGTTAACTTACAACATCTGTTTTCGTATTGTAGGTTCCATTTTCCAAACTTTCTAATGCCATCCACTTGACTGGTAACTTGGACTTTTTATTATCACTGCTGTAATAATCCCTCTCATAAATATCACGGGATAAACCAAAATCCGCAACTTTTACTACCAGTTTATCATTTAACCTGTTATAAGACAAATGAAAAAATAATCTTTATATGTATGTGTGTTGGAATGTTGCTGCAATAGATTTTGCAAATCAGTTTCTCAACGATGTTAAGGCTTGTGTGTGTTAATATGATTGCTTCCTTTTCCTCGTTTCCTTTCCTTTTCCTTCCCTCTCTTTCCTTCTCTCCTTTCTTCAAGTTTTAACAGACTCTGTGCGTATTTGTCAATTGATTCACCGAGAAAAAAAATGACGCCTTCTAGCCGTAACCGTGCGTTTATATGTTCGTCCAATCTCGAAAGAATTTGCATACATGCAAATTGACTATTGTTGGTTCCAGATCACCCAACATTACATATAGTGCTTGAAGCAGTCATATCTGTTTCTTGCTTTTACTCTACGGACCAGACACGTCTGTGCACACTTTGAATTTCCAGGTACGTTGCGTCCATTACATTCACAGTATGATCAGTTATTTTTCACAATTTTTTAAAAATCAGTCACCATAACTGGTTTCTTCATTTAAGGGCATATGAATCTCCATGGGTTATTTAATGCTAAAGCCATCCTCTTAGAACAGTAGCAATACCATTTTAACCATAGCTGAGGCAATAAGGAGGTTTTATACCTTTCCCAAGGATATTAGTTTGAAAGTGAATGTAACAGCACAACTGTTTTTTATCATTTAGGGTTTTCAGACTATTGTCTTCATCTTTGTTGTTTTATTCACAATGTTTTGGCCAATGTGTTTTCTGGCCTTCTTCAGGTGTTTCTTGTCAAACTCGGGAGCCTACATGGAACTTTAAACAAAGTCTTTTATTTAATCCACGGAGGTTGCTTGCTCCGATTCCGTTAACCATAACCGGGTAAAAGTGTTAAGCATTGCTATATTGTTACTCGCCTGCAGTCAGGATTGAACCTATAACCTCCAGATGATTGTCACTTAGAAGCTTAATGAACCAAAGCCAATAACCATTATGCCATGTGTCCTTCTTGACAGTTCAGATTGAATTTTTGGAACTTATAAATTCAATGTTCATAAATCACTATGAATTACAACTAATATGTAGTATTTTTTACCTGAGCTCATATTACGATTGTTTTATCTACCCTGTTTGATTATAAGTTACCATATTGTTTTCATCTCTATACTTGGTCTACTCAACAGGTTACTGTAGCCTGACATATATGCTGATTTTTAAAAGTGTCTAATTTTCCAATGTTTTTCTCCAATTATTTTAACTTCATCCCATAAGGGCAGATGGTTTTTCTTACATATATGGTCCACCATACCTGACTTTTCAATTTCACCTCATACAACTACTTTTTGATGTTCTTCTGGCCTTACTTTTAGTGGGTGGCATATCTTGCCTTTGTATTCTGCATGGGATGGAGTACTCACAGTTCTTAGTCACGTTAAATTCTTATGGGGGTTGACATGAAAGAGATACCTCCAGAGAATTGAGCCACTTGTGAATATTGTTCTGATGTCATATGAACAACATATCTTTTGGATCCTTTCAGCTAGGCCTTTGAAATAGGACAGACATACTGTGGTGAGTTTTGAAACATTGTGAATATAACAAAGATAAGGACAAGAGTCCGAAAAACCTGAATAGTAAAAATCATCAAGCTTCATCCCAGAAATTCAGACAACTAGCACTACTGGAGTTTAAACTTTGCCAAAATACCTCACTGAAAACACTCACTGGAAAAACCGCACTGAAAACGGCTCTAATATATTTCAACACCTTGTCTGGGAAACTCGACTACTTCTGCTAGTTCAGGAAAAAGTTCCCGACCATGGAATAGTCATTAAACCCTAGAATAGAGTTTTGAGTTAAAAGGTACCTTTGTCTCTTTTCTTCTGTTCTAAATTCTCTTGCAGCCTTCCACAGACAAGAGGACAAGTGTCAGATACAACGTTCAAAATCCTCCCCTACAGAACTCAGCAATCCACTGACAACCCATGACAATCAATGAACAAATAACCAAAACCTAATACCAGATGGTTAAATAAAAAGATTCATCTTTAAGAATTTATGGTCTCCCTTCAGAAGCTCATAATTCTCTTATATTGGAGGTGCCCGTTGTGTTATGGTAATCGTCGTAGGAAATGGACACGATGACACGAGACTGATTGCATTTCACATAGCACTAATACCCTTGGGAAAGGTATGAATCCAATTATTCTCCCTCCAGCTATGGATAAATAGTAGGGCAGACTGGGTTCTTGAGCCTTGGTGAGGCAACTAGTCTAGAAGAAGGAAAACTCTGAATTCAAACCTGTTAAACTCCGCTTAAAAATTAACCTTGTGTCATATCCTGCCCGAGTGGAGGGGTTGGTAAATATGATAATTCTCTTATATTCAAATAGAGAATCCTGAACAAGTGTATCACTTCATTCTTATGTGGTAAAAAGTTAAAGATTAAAACTTAAAAAGAATGGACTCAAATAAAAAAAATTTCCTTTTATAGATATTAAAAAAAAATACTCACATACAGTTTCGAGCAGCCAAATCTCGATGGACGAACTTGAGACTCGCCAAATAATCCATTCCAGACGCAATGCTAATACCAAATATGATTAAGTCTTTCACTGTTGGTTGCTAAATGAAAGAAAATATTGACACATCAGAAATGAGACTATAATGTAAAAAAAAAAAAAAAAAAATGATGATTATATCAGTTCATCAACAGAGCAATGGTGAAGGGAGACAACTTTCTATTGAGAAGTGAAAGTTATATGCGCAGTTATTGGCCTTATGTTACTGTTTCAAAAGTGCATAAATTTAGATTTTTAGAGTAAGCAAAAAAAACAAAACAAAAAACAATTAGATAAATGAATGAAATAAACAAATAGATAAAATAAACAAATAGATAAAATGAAAAACAGATAAAACGAAAAACAAATATCCCTTTTTAAAATTAGAAATATAAATCTTATGAATTCGAATGTAACAAATTTTACAAAAGAATAAATCCTAAAAATTCAATAACATAAAACTGAACTCATGTCGAGTTGTTATTTTTAACTTTTTACCAAATAAAATTGAGAAAAATAATGGATACAAATAAGAGAAAAGTAATCATGGAAAACATCCATTAAAAAGTTCATGATTAATTTTGACTAGTCCAGTTTTATTTATCTTAATTTCTTTTTCACTAGTTATTTATTTTAATTGCAAGTCAATATGTATTGTTGACCATAGTAAAACAATCTCTCAGTAAAATTTTATGACCTCTAAGAGCAGTTGGTTTTGCAAAAGCCTAAAATCAAACCTATAAATTAGTATCCTTATCTTTGATACAGGCTGTTCCTTGCTGCTATAAAAATGAAGATCCAAAAGATTTTCATAAAAATGAAATAATTTAGAAAAATTAGATTTGAAAATAATAAGTGAATAATTTATAAAAAAAAAATCCTAGTCAAAATTAATGATTCATTTAAAACAAACAAACAAATAAAGCAAAAGATCAATAAAGAAATTTTATCTATTTTTTATATTTTCATTTTGGTTTGTAAGTAGAATTTTTTAATAAAAACAAATTCATTTCTATGCAAAAAACTATCCGATGAAAAAATGCTTCATTGGTTCACCTGTTCTTCAAATTTTATTTGTATAATAGCAAATTTTTTTGAATTGTCATCTTTGAAATGCAATTACCATCTCAACACATACACAAATCTGTTATACAGTGCTTTCATTGAAAAGATTTCTCTTTAAATAAATGGTGGGGGGGGGGTTGTCATAAAGACGGTTATTGTAAATGATCATTTATTATGAGGACAGGATTGATCACCATAAATGTCATGTCTCATATACAAAATCCAAAGAGGAAATATAAAATACAAAAAACCTAAAAGAAAAAAAAAATTTGTTTAAGTGCTTATTTTTGTATTTTCTTGCCAAAGAAATAAAAGATTTTGTCAATTATGAAATGATTTTTAATTTCTTTTCTAAATCAAAATTTAATTTTATTTATTAAATTAGTTTATTTTTATTTTTTTACCTATATATCTTATATAATGAAGCAGTGCTGATCTGCTTTTACCTACTAGGATTTTTATCTTGGAATCATCCAGTGCATATATGAGTAGCTTACACACTGGGCTTCGTTCTTTATTTTTACCACCTCTTAGATATCAATGAGCGTATATCATGTGAATAAATATTTCTTTGGATAGTATCTCATGTTTTCTTCTTGGTTTGGTTTCTTTGTTTAATGGCATATCAACCTTATTAGTTTATTTAATGCCAAAGCCATTCTCCAAGAAGAACAGTAGTGGTACTATTTAACCCATAACTAGGAGGATAAGGGAGTTCATACCTTTCCCAAGAGTATTTGTCCAAAAGTGAACGTAATAGCATGACTGGAGTACCAACTTGCTTACTACGATTCTGCAGTCCATTGCTTTAACCATTACATCATGAGGACACCCTCTTTTTTTCTTGTTATAACAAGAAAAAAAGGGGGTGTCCTCGTGGTCTAATTATACTTTTACAATAGACCAATATAAAATTTGATTGAATTAGAAAAATTATTGATATCTATATAAAAAAAAATGAAAAAGTTGAAATGATCAATGAATGGTTGTCAGTTGTGGTTGGTTTGAAATGTCTTTTCATTTCCAGAAAGAAACTTACATTGTTTACATTTCTGAGGTAGGAAAGAAGATCACCATGTGCCATATACGGTAGCACAACCAGTGGCATGTGGTCTTTGCCTAAACAGATTCCAATCAAAGAAAGGATATTTTCATGATCAAAATCCTTCATAATCAATGCTTCATCTAAAAATCCTTGAACATCCATATCTCTTGGATGGTCTTCTAAAAAAAAAAAAAAGAAAAAAGAAAAAAAAGTACATATAATAAATAAAAATTTTGAAAAATAAATAAATCTCTATTTCTTTAGACCTCAAAAAATAAATAATTAAAAGATAAGATTTTAGTTGATTCAAGTTTGGTTTGGTTGTGTTTTATGGCATATCAACCTTTGTGGGTTATTTAATACCAAATCCTGTTTTTAAATACATACGATATATATGATTTGTAAGTGAATAGTTTGTAGCTAACATTTTTTAATTAGCCAGAGTTCATTTGTTTGTACACAGTTAAATGGTTTCAAGTATTGCTATCTAACACTAATAATTCTATTTGCACACAGTTAATGGCTGTAAGTATTGCATTTTAACATTAGTATTTAGCAAGTATTCTGATCTAATATGTATAACTTGCTCACTGCTGTATGGTTTCAAATAACTAATAATAATAATCCTTTGTAAATGATTGAAAGGTTCTATTTGACCAAGAGATGGGACTCCAACTGATTCTACCACTCTGGGTCAGAGTGGAGCTGAGAGTAATGTTAATAAAGAAATATTCAACATTCCTCAAACTCCAAAATTGGAGCCTCACCATCATAGACAGAACACAAATCAGTCAAATGTTAAGACTTTGAGCCAGTTAGACAGTTGGTACTTTTATCCTATTTACCAACCCCTCCGCTCGGGCACGATATGACACAAGGTCAATTTTTAAGCGGAGTTTAACAGGTTTGAATTCAGAGTTTTCCTTCTCCTAGACTAGTTGCCTAACCAAGGCTGAAGAACCTAGTCTGTCCTACTATTTACCCATAGCTGGAGGGAGAATAATTGGATTCATACCTTTCCCAAGGGTATTAGTGCTATGTGAAATGCAATCAGTCTCGTCCAGGATTTGAACTTGTGTCGCCATGTCCATTTCCTACAACGATAACCATTACACCATGGGCACCTGGTACTTTTATGGAAAGTTTAGTGTTATGCCCAGGATACTCATGGGGGCAGGGTCTTACCCCTCTGCAGAGATGCAGTCAGCATATTCTACAGCCCCAGCCAACTGGGCTTTGATTAAATTTCTTAAAAAAAAATTGGTATTAAGATAATCTTGTAAAATAATTAACACCTGTGAAAAATAAAAGAACTTACTGTGAAGTGTTTTGACAGCAACAAGCATTTCTCCTTTTTCCCCAGGTTTCCGGTACAGAGCACGATAGACACAGCCAAAATGACCTAAAATGAAAAATCATATTTCAGGATTATTCCTCTTGGTTCAGAAATGCCATGAAGGGTATGGCCATAAAACGGTCTCCCAAATCATGGCACCCTCAATAATTATACTAATTGAAATTAGCTTTCGTTTGGTTGGTTTGATTTTATGGCATATCAACCATTGTAGGTTATTTAATGCCAAATCTTCTTTATAATTAATATATCAAATATATAGGATTTGGTTTGGTTGGGTTTTATGGCATATCAGCTATAGTAGGTTATTTAATACCAAATCTTGTTTATAAATCATATGTATTTAATATATGAATAAACACATTTTGTTAATGACATTTTTTAAATATCCTGAGCTCATTTTTTTTTTACACACAGTTAAATGGTTTCAAATATTGCTATGTATCACTAACAATTCATTGAAACATCACTTGTTACACATAGTTAAATGATCAAACAGTTCTATTTCTAACAATTCAATTTAAGTCTTGTTTGCATACAGTTTTAATGTCAAGCAGTTCTATTTGATCCATAGATAAGACCCTATTAGGTGCTACCATTCTGGGTCAGTGTGGACTTGGGAGCAATGGCAATAAAGGGGTACTCAACACTCCCCAAAGCTCCAATGCTGGAGTCTCACCATCAGATGGTTTAGTGCCATATCCAGGACACTTGTTGGTGGGGGGTCTTATCCCTTTGCAGAGGTACAGTCAGTGTATTCTACAGCCCCAGCTGACTGGGTACAAATTGAAATTGCCACAAGAAAAACTGAGTTAACTAAAAAAAAAATCTCAGTTTCAATCCAATGGTTAGTGACAATAGGGTGCCAATTGCAGTTATTTTCTCATCTACTGAGATATATCAATAAAGCAAATAATTTTTTATTAATCTATTTAAAAAAAAAATTGACTTGTTAAAGAAAAAACGAGATCAAGTTAAAAATTGTTTATTATTTAGATAGATATAAAAAAAAATGGAAAGTGAAAAAAATTGTACATTATTTAGATAGATAAAAAAGGGAGGGACCCCCCCCCCCAAAAAAAAGTAAATTTTACCTTGACCAATTTTTTCTGTAATTTGTAATGACTCTTTTGGTATCAGAAGTTTTTTATCTCCTAATACCAAGAGAATACTTTCATCAATGCTTGGGAAACTTGTGGCTCCAGGGTAGACTGGGGATGCAGGTTGGAAATTTTGACGTTCTGTGTATTCTAGAAAAAGAGTTGATTTATTCTTTTTTCATAAAAAGCTGCCATCACAATTTAAAACAAAATCTCTTATCAACAGAAAAAGTAAACAAAAAAGAAAACGAAAGAAAAAAACCTGATTTTAGAGAACTCAGTCTATTTTGCGAGTTATTTTTATATCCAAATAAGAAATGAATGGGTGTACATGTATGTATATGTAAAGACGGTGCTGGCATATATATCTTTCCCAAAACTGGTTTAGTATATATGTATATTAATCCAGTTTTCAGAAAGATGGCAGCTAGTGTTCATTCATACATTGTCACTGATTTTTTTTTCCAGTCTTTAAACAATTATTCATTACAATTATTTTAAAATATACCATTCATATTATTGTATCAAAATAGAAGAAAATCATGAGATTATATATATACTTCCATATGCAGCCTGTATTGAATGATGGTTGTACGAGGATCATTAAATAAGTTTCCAGACTTTTTTTCGTATGGGCACTTTTATTGATAGTACACACATGAAACTCTAGTCCCCTTCGAAGTAATCACCTCTGGCTGCAATGCACTTGTTGTACAATTCCAACAACTTCTGGAAGGCCCCATGGAAGTCCTCTTGTGCGAGTGTGTCAATGACCTTCGTCACAGCCTCTTTCATCTCCTCAATTGTCTCATAACGACAGCCTCTGAGCTTAGGGAATAGCCAAAGGTCACAGGGACTAAGGCCTGGACTGAGAAACTGTCTTGATGCCCATCTTGGTCAAATAGTCTGTGACAAGGATGGAGTTGTGGACTGGTGCATTGTCCTGGTAGAAATGCCACTGACCCGATTTGAAGAGTGCTGGCCTCTTCCGACGGAATATCTTCCTGAACTCTCTTAAAATCTCAACATAGTAACCCTAACCCTTTGGCCAATCAACTTTGGTGTATTGACTTCCTTACTCCTCCCACACCTCTCATCATCTCTTACAGACTCCCTGCTTTCCTTGAATCTCTTATGTCACTCAAAAACTGATGCTCAATTCATGCAAGATGCTCCAAAAGCAGTCTGAAGCATTCCATTTTTCCAAGTTTAAAACAGAATTTTATTGCATATCTGTGACAAGGTAGAGCTCTTCTAAAGTGTCCTCACGTCCAGATTGCATTTTTGAAACTCACTAGGTGTGACAATCAAGCTTTAGTAGGGTGTATTCCAATTCCTGCTGTAGCTGTTGATTTGAACCTGAAATCATGAAATTGGTCAGTCATCTCATAAGATGTATAGCAATAACATACTGAATTTTCAAGAGTCGACAATTTTAAATGCCTGTACAAAAAAAGTCAGAAAACTTATTGAATGCACTACGTAATTCAATCTTTTGACTTTGAAAACTTTGCTAAAGAATGAGGACATTTTGAAACATTTATAATAAAGCATCAAATGTTTAACTTTGTGCAAATCTTCCTAGAAAAGGCATGAATCATTTGTTGTCTTCTCAGCTATGAGCAAACATTAAGATCAACTAAGCTTTCTAGGAGAAGGAAAACTCTGAATTCAAACCCCTACTAGTGTGAGGGGTTACTTGATGCAATAGCAGGTTGTCCTACATTGTGCTCATTCTCATTCAGCAATACAAATGCTCGTTGCTCATGTTGTGAAGAAGAGGGACCTGCAGCGTAAGAAACTGTCAGATATCTATATAACCTCGCCCAGGGATGTGCTGAGATTCAAACACAGATCCATCAGTTTACAATACAGATGGATACAAGAAAAAAAATCACATTTAATTTCCAGACAAATAAACATATTTGGTCATATGGGTTTTCTGGCATATCAACCCTTGTAGGTTATTTAATGCCAAATCCATTTTTTATACAAATAATCAGTTATATTTCAATCAATTCATTTTAGCATGAGTACACAGTTTAATTGTCAAAATCATTTCTATTTCAAGCTATTTAGTTTAGTCAAACAGGTCTAATTCAAACAATTCAGTTTAGAATAAGTATAGATTTTGTTTACACACAGTTAAATGTCAAAAAAGTTCCATTTCAGAAAATTCAGTTTAATGTAAGGACAGTTTCAATGTCAAAAACAGTTCCATTCCAAACAATTCAGTTTAGCATAAGTATGCAGATTAGATAGGGTTTTATCAGATGCTACCACTCAGGGCCTGAGTGGACCTGTGAGCAATGGCAATGAAGGGGTGCCCACATCCCCCAAACCTCCAGCATCACTGGAACCTCACCATTAGATTGTTTAGTGTCATATCCAGGACACTCGTTGGGAGGATCTCACCCCTCTGTAGAGGTACAGTCTCTGTATTTTGCAGCCCTAACCAATTTTGCAAGCAAATAAACATAAGTAAGTAAAGTTGGCAACCTCAGTTGAGGGTGACCCGAAGGCTCCCTTTTCAATAACTACTACACCGAGATGTAGGGGAGGGCGGTACTCCATTTCCTGAATTGCTCCATTTTACCCTAGATCCATACCTTAAAATGCTGAGTGTTAAGCAAGGTGGCAGCAAGTACCATTTTTTGAATCTTTGGTATGACTCGACCTGGGATTGAACCCTGGTCTTCCAAACTATTGGAGAACAGTCTACTCATTAGACCAATGGCCTGGTAGATAAACATAGGAGGATTTTTTTGGGGGAAAAGGAAGAGGAGGAGAAGTATGAGGTAGATGAGAAAACTTTTTTTTTTCTTACCGTTAGCATTAATAATCAATCTGCCGTTTTCACCAAAGTGGACCTGATCATTGGACGTATACCTGGCTGTCGGCAAACTACTCTTCTTTTTAAAGAACAACAATTTCTTTTTCCACATGTAGCAAAAGAGGAAGATAGTGATAAGAACAATACAAACTAAAATTGCAACCAAAGCAATTATTGGAATATTCACTTGAGCTATATTTGTTACCACAGAGACCCAACCAATGTCATAAACCCGATAACCGATTTTGACCTGAAGATAAAAAAAAAAAATGAATAAAATAAACAGTTATTGAAGCAAAAACAAAATTATTTTCTTCATGTTTTAAAACTAAAATTCATCTTTTCATTGGTTTTAATCCCAATATTTTTGCAGATCTATGAAAGACAAACTTGCAAAGTACAAAGTGAAAGCTTAGATCTTGTTTGAAACAATTTCTTTATTCTGAAGTCCTACAATTAAGCTTATTCATTTAAGACTAGATCAAATAAAAAATGTGGGATAAAAACCAGTACCCCTACCCCCCCAAAATAACAAAACATACACACACACAATTACAATCTTGATCCCATTAGATCACCAAAGTTAAGCAGTGATATACCTGTCCGATACTTAGATAGGTGTCCATCTAATAACAACAGGTACTGTAAGACTAAGCAAAGATTAGTGAATAACAATTTATTCTAAATGAATTAAAAATTATTAAATAGATAATTTCAAGTCAATAAATTTAATGTAAATTCTTCCTATTTTTTTTATATCCTATCTTTCATGTAATCAACCAGTTATTGCTATTGAAAAGCCCCTATCCCAAAGATGATCACAATAATTTTTTACTAAGTTTTGCTAAGTGGTAGCACAAAGCCAGAAGTACGAGAGCACCCAATGAGAAACCAACTCAGTAACAATGGTCAGCTAATTTAGCTTGTTAACCATTACACCACGGGTGAAGGAAGGTGATTATATTAAGCAACTTTCTCTGTAAATCTAGAATATACAAACAATTCCTTTTGAATATGTACTGAATCTGTGAGATGATTTTTATAACTTGATAATAAACATAAACACACACTCTGAGTTCAGTTTCAAACCATATGGGAAGAGAAGTTTCAGAGGTGCTTCAACCAATGAAAAACTCACTGGAATAACTGTAGTGAATACCAAGGGAACTATTTTGAAAAAAAATTAATGTTTTATTCATTGTTCATTTTTTTTTGTCTTGGTAAATACAGCTTCGAACTTGATATTTTTTTAAACACAGCTCATTTAAATGACATTTCTCCAAGTTATAAATACTACAAGATTTGGTTATAGTTGTAAGGCAGCAAGATGAAATTAGGAAGCTGTTTTTACTTATGCCTATTCAGACAGAATGAGGAAATTCTTGTTAATCTTACCACAACTTTAAACTTTTGATGCTCTGCATTTTCTGGTGGCCATGACGAAGGTTTACAACGAATAGCTATACTTTTTAGGGATGCAATGGGACAACTTGAAAGGCCAACAGTGATGAAGATATCTTTTTTCTGGATTATGTCAGTAATATGTCTACCCTGGAAATTAAATGGAAAAAGAAAATGAAGTTAGAAAATTATTTTTAGTTACAAAGGAAAAAGATTTTGATAACGCAGACAGCAATTGAATTCGTAAAGACATTCTCATTATTTGACGATACTGCTTTCTTCATTTATTTTTTTATTCATTAACTTTTAAAATTCAGTAACATTGTTTTTTTTAAACCACACGCATCATTATAGGCCTTACAGAAAATAACCAGCATATTTTAAAGCCCAATTCTTCTTATAATCTTTTCAAAAACTTGAGGCAATTAAAGCCAAGATTATTTGTCAATTTGGAAATTTATAAACAAGATAAAACCAAAATCAAAAAGCACTTTACTTATTACTCAGAATATAAGATTGAATAGGTAAGGTTTTTCAAAACAATTTAAATAAAAGCCAAATGAAAGAACTTTGATGCTCAGACAATATATTCTTTAAAAAAAAATTTATTAAATTAAAAAATAAAAAAGGAAAAAGATACATTGCAATGCAACATTAAATAACAAAATCCATGAATATCAACTTGTTCACTGCTCCTGCTTATTAGAGCCTCTTAGAATAAGCCAACTAAACCCCCTTCCCAAATGGGTGTCTTTGGTATAATTAAACTGCAATTCTGGGGAGTATGGAGTCATAAAAACAAATCATCAATCTATTACTGCTAAGAGCAACTACAGTCAAATCTCTAAAGCTATACTATGTATTGTTATTTATGAAGCTTAGCTTAATATGGCACAACCAGCCTAAGCTTGCTAACAGTACTTGCTGTTCCTAAATGATCCGCCATTTGGGAATTGAACAAATCCATTGCCGCTTAATTTCTGTGATCTGATAGAAAACAGTATTTTCAACATAACTCATCTGTAGGTATAGTGCTGAGTTTAACTTCATATCATTTTATATTTGTTTACCTATATTTTTCATTTAAATGTTTGCCACTGTAATTAAATTTTAAAGGAATTAAGACTCTTGCATTGGTTGGATTTTGTGGCATATCAACCATTGTTGGTTATTTAATGCCAAATTCTCTTAAAACATTAGATATATGATTTGTAAATGTATCGATAACATTTTTAAATGAGCCAGAGCTCATTTGTTTGCATACAGTTAAATTATTCCAAATATTCTAATATGAATTCAAATATTGTTATCTGACATAAATAGTTTTATTTGCACATAGTTAAATGATTCAAGCATCACTATGTCACGCTAACAATTCAGTTTAGGCACACAAAGAGTTTCAAGTATTGCAAATCAACACTAATAATTCTACTCATTCATTTGCACACAGATAAATGGTTCCAAATATTGCTATGTAATACCAATAATTTAATTTTTTCATAGTTAAATGATTTCAAGTATTGCTATTCAACACTAATAATTCTAGTCAACATTACTCATTTGTTTGTACACAATTAAACGGTTCCAAGTATTGCTATTTAATACTAACAGTTTGATTGAATATCAGTTATTTGCTTGCACACAGTTAAGTAGTTAAACAGTTCTATTTGATCCAAAGATGGAACATAAACAGATACTACCACCTTGGATGAGAGTAGACCTGGGAGTAATGGCAATAAAGAGGTATTCCACATTTTCCAAAACTGCAGGACTAAAGTCTCACTATCAGATTGTTTAGTGTCATATCCATGACACTAGTTGTGTGTGTGTGTGTGTGGGGGGATTTTATCCCTCAGCAGAAATGCAGTCAACACAGGCTACACAGTTCCACCCAACTGGGTTGAGAAACAACCAGAGTTCATAATCCTGGGTGAGGCTATTTGTATTTCGAATAACACTAATACCTTTGGCAAAGGTATGCATTCAACTATTCTCTCTCGAGCTATGGGTAAATAGTAGGGCAGATTAGACTCGTTAATCTTACTTGGTATGACAACTAGCCTAATAGAAGGAAAACTTTGAATTAAAATCTTAAACTCCACTTGCATCCTGCTTATGGTGGAGGAGTGGGGGAGGGGTAAATACAGTTTGTGAATTTTGTGAGCTCAACTACAGATTTTTCTGAGAGTCAAAGGACTCTGAATTTAAAAAGGTTAAAAAGTTCATATTTGACATTATTCGAAGTAAAATTTTTGTTAGTTTGAATAACTTACTGATTAATTACAAACAGTTCAGCTCAGAACTTCATACAAGAGATTCCATACCTTAATTTCAATATATTCAACCGTCTTGCTATAGTAAAAAAGATGTTTTTCTGTATCAAATTTGTTGAGAATCGGATCTGGACCATAATATATTCGACTATATTCAGGGAATGTAGTTGCAAAATTGTACAGTTCTTTAACTCCATCCATCAATAATCGAAGATCTACAGAAGTCATTTCATCTGTATTTTCATTCAAGACAGGAGTTTTACAGAAGAGTTTGGTGCCATCTTTATTCGCATGACATTTCTAGAGAAAAGAAAAGAATAAAAAAGCATTCAACAAATGTTTAAAAAAAAAGTTCAATGAATGCTTGAGAAAAATAGTTCAATGAATTTAAATGGGAAAAACATTTTAAAATGATTGCAAACAGCACAGATTTCCCTGACTCTCTCTCACCATCCGTCCTTATCATCCATTGCTCCTGGCAGGTCTTACAAACTACATCCTGTGTCTTCACAGAGCTGATATAAATAAGTTATTGCCACTTGGTCTAAACTGGCACATCCATGTGTAGAGGTCCATAGAAATAGTTTAAAATAAAAAGAATAGAACTTCACTTACTTCATGGATGGAGAAAGAGTGGTGCCTGGAAGTAACTTTTTTTTTATAAGAGTGCAGAGTGGAAATGAGAGGCAATGTGGGAGTAGGGTAGGTGAACATAAAGTCAAAGATGCAGCAGAAGAGGGGGATTTTTGTGTGAAGGCGAGCTAAGAGAGGACATGGTTGAGTTTGATACAACAGATATCATTTACGATTTCATCTTTGCTTCTCCAGCAGTGTCATGCATATTTTGTTTGTCTTACTTGAATGGTTCTTGAGATAGGAGCTAAGTGGATGTACAGCTGTTATTTTGTGGGGTGTTGTTTCCTGGATTTTTTTCAAAGTAGCTCGGAGCATTCTTGTGTAGTTCCCATGTAGTTTTTTCCTCGATGCATTTTGTTAATGTCCATGTGGTGCATCTGTAGAGTAGTACTGACACAACCACAACTGGGAAGAAATCCTGTTTAATTTTATTGGATAGATCAAACTTCCATACGATCAATAACATATCGATAGCAGTCCACACCTTTGATAAACGTCAGTCAAAAAGAAATATGTAAATTTTATTTTTTTCAGGAATAGTTGGCTGAAAACTTGCTTTTGTTAATTTCATATGGTTTACACTTTCAGCCATCAAAAATTTGATGACGGACCTCTTTTCAAGCCTGAAGCATTGATATTTTTTTGAGATTAAAATGATTTTTGCTATAAACTATCCATCAATATGGGAGTTAGATGGTGCAAAAAATTTTGCTCAGGTTGCAAGAACCTTGAGGATCAGGCAAGGTTAGATAGGTCTAAAATTGTGGTTCCAAGACTGTGCTTCAAGCGATAGAGGAAAATCCAGTGAGTAGCATTCGGACAGAATCAGGTGGAAATCAGCATCTCACAAACCAGTGAGGTTTGTCCCCTTTATAATTTTAGCAAGAAATTTTTTAAAAAATTGTTGAATAATTTCATTCATTTATCAAAATGAGTTTCTTCTTGTCCATTTATAAAATTCTAAAAGTTGGTAAAAAAAAAAAAAAAAAAAAAATGTATCTTACGTGTTATCAAATAAGTTGGTGACCATAGTCAAGGGCGATTCAAAGGTTCCCTTTCAAATAGCTAATTCACTGAGGTGTAGGGGAGGGTGCTACATATTTCCTTAGATTGCTTTACATTATCCTTGATACATACCTTATAATGCTGAGTATTAAGCAAGGAGGTATCAAGTACCATCTTTTGAGTCTTTGGTATGATGACCTGGGATTAAATTCTGGTCTCCCAGACCACTGGCAATCACTCTACTCACTAGGCCAAGTAATACTTATTTCATGTGATAATGGTTTTGGAATTTTTTAAAACAATTGTTAATAACGCAGAAGAAACCTTGAGAAGGTGTTAGGCTTTTTACATACATATATATTCCAAATCAACCTACCTCAGGTGGTAATATAGCATTTGTTTTTACGACAACACCACTCAACATTGGTTTCTGTACACTGTTAAGATTTTCACCAATAAATACTATATCCATGCCACCACTGAAAAAGAAAAAAAAGTTTATTAATTTCACTGAAAATTTTGATAAAATTATTTTTGACAATTGCTCCTGTTTTAGTTATAAATTTTTACATTTTGGTTTTTCTTTAGAATGAAAATCATTTTACAAGATTGCCCTGTTGGCTGGGGCTGTAGAATACACTGACTGTATCTCTGTGGAGGGATAAGACTCCCTCAATGAGTGTCCTGGATATGACACTAAACAATCTGATGGTGAGGTTCCAGTGATGCTGGGGCTTTGGAGAATGCAGAGCACCCCTTCATTGTCATTGCCCCCAGGTCCACTGGCCTGGTGTGGTAGCACCTGATACGGCCCTATCTATGGGTTAAATAGAACTAATGGTATACTTATGCTAAACTGAATTGTTTGACTAAACTGAATAGCTTGAAATAGAAATGTTTTTGACAACTAAACCGTACTTACATTTAAACTGCGTACTTATGCTAAATTGAACTGTTTTTGACATTTAAACTGTACTTACACTAAACAAATTTGTTTAATATAGAACTGTTTTGACATTTAACTGTAAACAAAATTTGTACTTATAATAAATTGAATTAGCTGAATTAGAACTGTTTGACTAAACTGAATAGCTTGAAATAGAAATGTTTTTGACAATTAAATTGAGTATTCATGCTAAACTTAATTGTTTGAAATAGAACTGATTATTTGTATAAAGGTGGATTTGGCGTTAAATAACCTACAAAGGTTGATATGCCATAAAACCCAACCAACCAACCATTTTACAAGAGAATCTCACTCAGCAAAACTGATACCATAATACATATTAACAATACTAACTTTAGTGCGCATTGATTAAAAATAATTAAATTAGAATATATTTTTTATTCATTTATTTTTTAGATGCGAAAATATCTATGTTCATTTAGTTGTACCATATCAAGTGGCAGATGTAAGAATTCCCAAAATGATATCATCAAGATAGGCTTAAATATATAGGTATTGTATCATTTGCTATCATAAATCTGGCTACTCCCATATTTTTTGTGGCATGGTCCATTAGCTTTTTTCTTCCTTGAAAATATTGGAGCAATCATGACAATACTTTAAATATTTATACGGAGTTTTATTGTGAGGTTTTCCTGGCTAATTTAGAATTTTCAGAAACAACCAAGAAAATTTACCCAGATTTTTACAAGTTGATATAATATTAAAATGACTGAATAAAACTTTCAGTTAAATAATAATATAGAACTTTAATAATCTGAGTTCAGTCTGCCACAAAGCTATAAAAAAGAGAATCCCAAGTAAGGATCAAACTCTTGTTACAATCAATGATCAATAAGAATAACTTGCAGATACTCTATGTGGATATTTATTGAATTTTATGTAGTCTGGCACTTGATCATAACAGTAGTGCATCCAATCATTCCCCTGATAAAAGTTAGCATCACTTGATTGCAAGTGTTCAATTATATTGTATCCTTTAAATTACACAAAAGTGTATCTGGTTGAGAGGCTCCAGTTCTAGAGCTTTGGAAGTGTAGAGTTGTCACTTCATTGCCATTACTCCCAGGTTCATTCAGTGGGAGTATTTGTTAAGTACCCATCTATGAATCAAATAGATAATGATTTTAAATTACATTAACACATTAGTTCATAAAACATTGATAATACAGCTAAGTATGAAGTGTTTATCAGTTTAAAATGATTATGAAGATATATTTTTGTACTCTATATAATGGACAACCCTCAGTATTAAACTAAATTTGGCATAAAATACTCAAAAGGGTTGACATGCAGAAAACCAACCAACTAATTTCTTACAATTATATGGTTAGTTGGTTGGTTTTCATACTTATTAGTATTAGACTGGTATACTTGATGGTTTCTTTGTTTAATGGCATATCAACTCTTTGTAGGTTATTTAATGCCGAAGCCATTTTCCTAGAAGAACAGTAGTGGTACTATTTAACCCATAGCTGGGAGGATAAGGGGGTTCATACCTTTCCCAAGGGTATTTGTCCGAAAGTGAACATAATAGCGTGACTGGAGTTCGAACTCGCTTACTACGATTCTGCAGTCCATCGCTTTAACCATTACACCACGAGGACACCCCCTTGGAATATTTGAAGCCATATGATTACTAGTATTAGATCAGAATACTTGAAACCATATAACTGTGAAGATTATTTACATTACTTGAAGCTATAACTGTTTCCGAATTATTATTAAAAAGCAAAAGTTTTTTGAAACTATAACTGCTTGAAGAGAAAAAAGTTTAAAAGAGACTGACTGTGGCATAAAATAACTCAACAAAGGTTGATATGCCATAAAACCAACCAACCAACCATTAAAATGAGAGAATTCTAACCATAAAAAGGAATATAATCTTTTGAAAAAAATATCTAATCCCTTTCACAACATAATTTTTTTCATGGTCATTCCCATAACAATATTAACCACCAAAATATAAAATTGATACTAGGTTGGCGAGGGTTGGTGTGATGTTTGGAAGTCACTGAGAGAGAGTACCTGCTTCTCATTGCATAAGAAGTTGTTTTTCTAAATTGTGGGGTAATTCTGCTTTCTGCAGTTAATGGTGATAAGTGGAGGTATCCACTTTCTGAAACAAAAAGGCTAATTCACTAATTTGAACAGCTCAGTCAGCTGGAGTTGTAGAATACACTGACAGCATCTCTGCAGTGAGGTAAGACCCCTACCCCTCAAATGAGTGTCTTAGATATGACATTGATGGTGAGGCTCCTGTAATGCTGGAACTTTGGGGAATGCAGAGTACACCTTTATTGCCATTGATCCCAGGTTCACTCTAGCCCAGAGATGTAGCACTTGATAGGGTCCTCCTTTGGATTAAATAGAGCTGTTTGACATTTAAACTGAGTACAAACAAATGACTTATGCTAAATTGAATTATTTGAAAGAACTGTTTGATTATCTAACTGTGAATAAACAAATGACTAATTTTTAATTGAATTGTTAGTGATACAAAGCTATGCTTGGAACCATTTAACTTTGTTGACTTAAGCTAAACTGAATTGTTAGAAATTGAACTGTTTGATCATTTAACTGTGTATCGACAAAATGTGTTTACAGATCATATATTTAATATATATGTAAAAGCAGGATTTGGCATTAAATAATCAATATACCACAAAACCAAACCAAAATAATTTGAAAATAGTTTGTTTTTTTTAAATCCCATTATGCCTACCTTTTGATTGTATTTTCTGGACGGTCGATCCCAGTAATCTTTGGATCTTGTGTGAAGTTGAATGAATTTTTTGAGCTTAATATTTTATCATCCACCTGTAATTTTAATTTACATGAAATTAACTCGGTCACGGCTGGTGTTGTAGCAAAGATCTTGTCTTGTGTTTTCCTGTAATAAAATTCAAGAGTTATTTCTAACCATAAATACATTTATGAGAATATGAAATTCTGAGATATGTTAGCATTATTGCTAGTTGGAACTGGAAATTCCATAGAATGAAAAAAAAGATGAGTTATTTAAGCAAGAAAGGAAGCTTTGCAATTTTATTTCGTATAAATCCTTACAATAAATAATAAAAAAATATACAATAACAATCTATAATTATTAATACACATTATTTAGTATATATATATATATATATATATATATATATATATATATATATATATATATATATATATATATATATATATATGGTGTCTTCTCAATATACATGGGATCCATGTGACTACTAATAACTCTACTAATAATATGTTCTTTTCTGTTTCAGATTTGCAAATAGTATACTATAACAACTATTAATTCTCAATCCCTATACCTTGGACAAGAGAGGAAAATTATTTTGTGTTATTACTTATTTGGAGACAAAAATCATTCAAAACTGTCTCAAAATAGATACAACCCATTAATATGATGATGATTTATTACCGAGACAAAAAAAACTCAAAAGAGATTGCATGTTCTAGAAGCTGATATAATAACGATTAAAAACCCCCCCATCAGTTTGATGTCTCTAGCTCAAAGGATCCATTTTTCACAGGACATGTTCAAAATGACCACCATTGTACTTGTCTCAGTAATAAATCATTATCATATTAATAGGTTGCATCTATTTTGAGATTCTACTGTCAATGTAATTGGAAAATAACACTCAAGAGAGACAGGAAAAAAGTTATATATCATATAATTTTTTCCTGCCTCTTTTAGGTATTATTTTTCCAATCCCATTGACAGTATTTTTCTAAGATGAGTAGTTATAATAAGAGTGTGTGTGTGTATATATATATATATATATATATATATATATATATATACACATACACAGGGTGTCTCAAAATAGATGCAACCCATTTATATGATAATGATCTATTACTTAGACAAGCGTAATTGTGGTCATTTGGAATACGTCCTGTAAAAAAATGCATCTTTTGAGCTTGAAACATCAAATTAATGTTTGTTTTTTTTATTGTTATTGTATCAGCTTTGAGGAAATGCAATCGGTTTTTTATCATATAAATGGGTTGCATCTATTTTGAGACAGTTTTGAATGAATTTGTCTTCAAATAAGTTGTGACACAAAATATTTTTGCCTTCAATATCAAAAGGCATTGTCATCAAGGATTAATAGTTGTTATAGAATACTATTCTAAAATCTGAACCAAAAAAAAACATAACATCATCAATAGTAGGGTTATTAGCAGTCACATGGTCCCATTCACACTGAGACACTCTGTGCATATATATATATATATATATATATATATATATATATATATATATATATATATATATATATATATATGGAAGAAAATAATGGATAGTAATCTGACAATTTGTGAAGAAAAATTGACTACAAATAATCCAAATAGAAAGGGGGGATTTATATAGAAACAAAGTCAGTCGACACTATAGTGTTTTGGTTCTGCTGAACCATCATCAGGACTGTGACGGGTTTTATTAGTGATATTAAGTGTATAAAAAGTGTAAAAACATATAAAAATTTGGAAAAGTTGTATAACAAGAAAAAATAGATAGATAGATAGATAGATAGATAGATAGATAGAATGTAGATAATCACTACTTTTCCTCAACTGAGGTCTTAGGTAAAGACTCGGTGATGGCTTGTAAGAAATCTGTAAAACTGAAAATTAAAAATAAGAATCCATTATGAAGATAATTTACTTTCATCTTTAGTTTTAGTTGTTTTTTCTTTGCAACTCACTTATCAAGCCATTAATCTATAACAATGAGGCAACAGCATAGATTGTAATGAAGGATGAGCATTTACTCTCAAATTCATTTCCTCTTTTGTTTTTGGGTAATCTGCTTAAATATACCAGCTGCTCAACTAGATGAGTTAGAAAGAGCCATTAGTTCACAGAAGCCTAAATCAGACCTTTTTAAACTCATCCTTTAGTTTATTCTCCATCTCTCTAGATACTGTTTTGTTATTATCATAAAATGTATTGCCAAGAGTAAAAATTAACAACAAATATTGTGACATGAATGAAAATTCTGGTTAGAATTAATGGTAGACAATGCTTCATCTAAAAACAGAAATTTATAAAATGCTCATTTTATGTATTTTTTTTTAGAGGAAACATTGTAAGTCAGTCATCCTTGACTTGTATTTTCTTTCAATTTAAAATTTTTTTTGTTGTTGTCACAATTCACTTGGTTCATCATTTCCAAGACATTGAGGCACCTTATAAATGAGAGAAGAATAAAGGATAAGCCACAGTAAGTTAAAATTCTCTTTTTGCCTGGAGGAAGCCTGAAATCATATTTTTGTTATTGTTGTTGTTACAATTCACTTGGTTCATCATTTCCAAGACATTGAGGCACCTTATAAATGAGAGAAGAATAAAGGATAAGCCACAGTAAGTTGAAATTCTCTTTTTGCCTGGAGGAAGACTGAAATCATATTTATACTTCATCCTTCATTTTGTCTTTCATTTCTTGGCACCATGTTTCTTGTTATTTGTTATTGTATTTACACGCTAGTAGTATCAATAACATATTTTACTTATACTTATTTTAGATAAAACATTGTCAATCTTAATTAATTTTGACTTGTCTTTTCTTTCATCCCTTTGAATTTAGTTTGGTCATTATCTTGACACCAAGGAGTAAGAGCACAGATCATAGAAAATATGGATAAGATCTCAGCAAAACTCAAACTCCTATCTTCTTTCGCCTTGGAAGTTTGCTTCTCTATACCAACAAAAGTGAGGAGGAGATAATTTATTTGACATAAAGTCAATTTTATAGTGTGCAAGGGATGAAATGAATCAAGACATACTCGGCTATCTCAAAAAATCCTTGATCTTCTCAGCATTCCCCTTTTGACATGCCTCAGGCACCAAGTAATAAACCCAGCAATGCTAAGACAGGTACTACCTAGGGAGAAAGTGACCACTCCTACGACCAGGCTATGAACTTAATATCACCCATGTGACTAAATACCAGGTAAATATAAGAGTAAATAGTTTTGTAGACGCCTAAATCATACCTATAACTAATCCTTTATTTTGTCTTTGATCTGATGGCTACAATAAAAAGCAACTAAAAATTTTTAAAAGATTAAAGAAAATACTAGTAATTTATTTAACATACACAAAAGTGCACTTCCCCTCCCCAAGACTCTTTGGAGGTTTAAAATATGGCAATGTATTTCCCCTGGAGGAAGAATTAATATTAATAAACAATATATTCTTCCTTATGGTATCATCATTATCAAGTCTCACTGGCAGCATGGATTTCCCTGACTTTCTCTCACCATCCATCCCAATCATCCATTGCTCCCAGCAGGCCTTCTAAACTACATCCTGTACCCCCACAGAGCTGATATAAATAAGTTCTTGCTAGTTGGCCAATGCTGGCATCTCCATGTGTAAAGAAGAATGTCACTTTTGAGATCATCGTTGCTTCTCCAGCAGTGTCCCACATGTCTTGTCAGTCTTACTTGGATGGTTTTGAGATGGACAGTAAGTAGCCGTACAGCTGTTGTTTTGTGGGGTGTTGCTACCAAAGACTTTAAAAATGGTACTTGACACCTCCTTGTTTAACACTCAGCAATATAAGGTATGTATCAAAGGTAAAGTTTTGCAATTCCAGGAAAGGAGTAGCGCCCTCCCCTACACCTTGGTGTAGTAGCTATTGAAAAGGGAGCTTTCTGGTTGCCCTCGACTACTGTCGCCAACTTTACTTTTTATATATATATATATAAAGTAAAGTAAAGTGGGCGACCATAGTCGAGGGTAACCCGAAGGCTCCCGTTTCGATAGCTACTACACCAAGGTGTAGGGGAGGGCGCTACTCCTTCCCTGGATTGCTCTACTTTACCCTTGATCCGTACCTTATAATGCTGAGTGTTAAGCAAGGAGGCATCAAGTACCATTTTTTGAGTCTTTGGTATGACTCGACCTGGGATTGAACCCAGGTCTCCCGGGCCATTGGCGAACACTCTAACCGCTAGGCCAATGTCCGGTATATATATATAATTTCACCCTATGCAAAACATAGTAAAAATGTATGATAATTATTTGAAACTACCCAAATATTAAAATAAAACTTCATAATAAAATACTAGGCTGAGTCAAAAAATTTACATTTTGGTACATTCTTGTTGTGTGGCACTTATATGATGAGACTAAAGCAGTTTAGCTGTGATAGGTACCTACTGTGGCTGGTGGTATTGGAGTAGAGGGTGCATTGACTCATTATGCATTGTGATTTGAAAGCCGCACAGGTGAATGTGCAAAATAATCTAATTCTTAAGCATTTGAACTGGGTCATAACACCATGAAAGCAATCAAAAACATATGTTGTGCAAAAGGTAAAGTAACAGTTGATCACAGGTTGCAAGACCCTTGATGATCAAGCAAAGTCAGGTTGGCCTAAAACCATGGATCTTGAGATGTAGAGACAAATCTAGTGAGGAGCATTTTTAGAGTATCAGGTAAGCTCAATATCTCACAATCCATAGACATTTGTCATTCCATGATTTAGACAAAAACATCCAGAGAGGTCAAACTGCTCCTCATCTTAAAATATTAAATATTTGATTTACCCTATTATAACTATATTTCTGTATAATGAAACACCTCCACTAATTTTTCAAGAAAAAAGTCCGAACTCTTTTTTGTATATAATGAAATCCTCACTTTGCAACAAAATAAAAAGCTTCTTCTCTAGGAAGTAAGAATTATGACAATGAAATGAAAAAAAACAAAAAAGATTAGAGGCTTCTCCATTTCATTTTAACAGTTTAATTTTCTTCTTTCCTAAGATATATTTTGGAATATATACAGGGTTTGGATTGGATTTTTTAAAAATATTTATGTAAGGGTTAAAAATGAAACCTAACCCTAATTTGACAAAGTATCAGAAGTGCTTATACGTGAAGAGGAAGGGGTCACTCTTAAATTCAAGCTGAACAAAAATAGCCAATATACATAAGAATGAAATGAGCCATGTAGCAGTTACTTTGCCAATTCAAGAAAACATGACATTGTAGAATTCAGTAAATGATTAAGAAAGAAGATTTTCAAATAATCAAAATTGTGAAACGTACTTTTGAATCAAGAATTTTTGGTCCTTTATGTACAGATTAAATGTTGATCCAATATCCAAATGTTTACCAATAATGCTTATATTGGTGCCACCAGATTGGGGGCCAAAGGTTGGAGTGAAGTTGTAGATCTCTGGAACCTGTTGAAAGAAAAGAAACAATTAGTTGAAGATACAAATCAATACTTTCAAATTTGTATAATGAGTAGAGTGTTCGCCAATGATCCGGGAAACCAGGGTTCAATCCATGTGTAGGGGTCTAAAGAAGAATGTCACTTTTGAGATCATCGTTGCTTCTCCAGCAGTGTCCCACATGTCTTGTCAGTCTTACTTGGATGGTTTTTGAGATGGGCATTAAGTAGCCGTACAACTGTTGTTTTGTGGGGTGTTGCTTCCAGAATTTGTTCATAAGAGCCCATAGCATTCTTGTGTATAGTATAAACAAAAAAAAAAACTGATAAAATTCAGAGTAACTGAAGAAGTTCTTCCTAGAATAAAGAATGAAATATCACTACTAAACCCATTGTAAGTGTTTGGTTTATCCACTTTTCCACTTATTTTTATCATCTTGTCTGATTTACCAAAATCTACCATTTCTCCATATCATGAGATATATATATATATATATATATATATATATATAGGTCGAGTTATACCAAAGATTTTAAAAATGGTACTTGATGCCTCCTTCCTTAACACTCAGCATTATAAGGTTAGGATCAAGGGAAGTGGAGCAATCCAAGGAAAGAAGTAGTGTCTTCCCTTACACCTCAGTGTAGTAACTATTGTAAAGGAGCCTTTGGGCCACCCTTGACTATAGTTGGTCAAACTAACTATTTATCTGGTAAATAGGCAGTCATGACACATCAACCATCACCAATGGTCCATCCTAGCCAAGAACCATGATGCCTGGCATCTCAAAATCAACCATATTGTCTCCTCATTTGAAAACATTGACAGGGCCACTCTTAAGGACAAAAAGCACAAGAGCAGGAACCACAAAACTATATTATCAAGCCCTGACTAGACCTTCAGCTGGAGTTGCTGTGACTGTGCATATATATTGCATTGGCGATAATCAACCACAAATATATCTGCAGTCTGTTTGGTTTGGTGTAATATCAACCATTGTAGGTTATTCAATGCCAAATCCATTTTTATACAATTAAGTTTAGCATATGTACAGTTTTTGGTTTAGACACACAATTCAGTTTAGCATAAATACACAGTTTAGTTCTATTTGACTCATAGATAGGACCCTATCAGGTGCTATCACTCTGGGCCAGAGTAGACCTGGGAGCGATGGCAATGAAGGGGTACTCTGCATTCCCCAAAGTTCCAACATTACTGGAACCTCACTATCAGATTGTTTAGTGTCATATCCAAGACACTCGTGGAGTGGGTGTCTTACCCATCAGCAGAAAAGCAGTCGGTGTATTCTACAGCCCTAGCTAATTGGGCAAACCTGTAGTCAGTGTAGACTGATACTTTCTCGATGTTTGTTTCATGAAGCCAATCCATAATGATGGAGGTGGATGAGTACCATTGGAATCCCACTTCTAAAATTTCTATGGATCCATCTCATCTTCTCTTTGAAAATGAAACGAGCAATTTTTTTCCTAAAAATGTGTTTATAATCTAAAAGTTTGTTCTTAATTGATGTTATTCCAATGAAAATTATTTTTATATTATCATAACAGAAATTTTAGAGTTGTTGTGGGGGTCCTAACAGTACACATTCACCAATAAATATTCTTTGAAAAATTTTTCTGTACATAAAAGATGATTAGAATATGTAGGTGTGAACAGCAATAGGAATATTAATCTGTGTAGAAATTGAATCAAGTGGACTTTGGTATTGATCCTATTTACCCAACCCCTCCGCTCGGGCAGGATATGACACAAGGTCAAATTTTAAGCGGAGTTTAACAGGTTTGAATTCAGAGTTTTCCTTCTCCTAGACTAGTTGCCTAACCAAGGCTGAAGAACCTAGTCTGCCCTACTATTTACCCATAGCTGGAGGGAGATAAGGGGGTTCATACCTTTCCCAAGGGTATTTGCCCGAAAGTGAACTGGAGTACGAACTCGCGTACTACGATTCCGCAGTCCATCGCTTTAACCAGTACACCACGAGGACACTTTGGTATTGATGACTTCAAGGTCTATCCTCAAACACATGTTGCATGTGAGTTCCCAAGCTCATTACCATTACTATCTGAGTGTGAGAAATAGAACTCAGACACTTGTAGCAGAAGAAATGTATAATGGTTCAACACTTCCTTGTGCAAAACAATACGAAAACAGTTCATGACCCATCAACAACACATCTATTGCCCGAACAAACCGAGGAGAACAAATACAAAAATGACACGAAATACTAAAAGTGTACTTTATAGAGAAAAGTCCTATCATGCAGTTGAAGAGTCTAAGTATAAGTTGAGAGTCCCCAACACAATGGAAGCTGTTATGTAAAGTCTCACAAGGTTTGTTGGGGGTGATGAGAATGCTCACACTTGTGCATGTTTCCCATTGTCAAGGCTGTACTGGAGGGAGATTTTCGACTTTGCTGTACTGTTTTATATGCTACTTTGGTCATACCACCGAGTACCCATTATAAGTACAATTTGGAAGGCAAGGGATGTAATCTCTACATCAGCAAAATCCAAAGTGTCTAACAATTTGTGGTTCATATTAACATAGCATCTCAAGGCCAATGATATTAAACTTACTAAGAAGAAATACATCAAACTACAACAGTACTCCAAGGTAGAACTTGGATGCAACAAGTAGATGTGCTAAAATATCTTAAAGCTGACAGGCTGTTACTTGTATATACCATATTGCATGCAAATCTAAAAAAGCCTGTACAGGAAAAAGTATATATATATACATAATGCAAATCTATATTTACCATAAAGAAGAAAATTTCTTTGCTACTGCCTTCTCCTTTAATCTGTGGTTGATAGGCAGCACTATTGGGTGTGAAGTTCACATGAATATTTCCCTTGTCACCATTTTCAGTTTTTGATGTGAAACAAAAAATCCTAGTAAAGAAGATGAATAAAAATTTTAGACTTTAAATAGCGACAATCTTTAATTAACCCTTTCACAGGCAGATAATGTTTTTTTTTAAATCCTTGTAGAGTGGGCAAATTATTTTAAGAAAATTTGCAAATGGAAGTTATGTTCAAACAAGTCAATTAATCATATATTAAAACCCTCCCCCCCAAAAAAACCCATGATAATTTGATCAGCAATTGTGTGTCATAGTACAATAACATGAAAATAATATAGCACTTGCTTTTAATCATGATATTAGGCTGAACAATCTTTACACACTCCTGAACCACAGTGGGGCCTCTGAGTAATGTTTCTATATATTAACATAGAATTAGTCAGCCAATTGGCAAATACCTTACATTGAGCTATCATCCAACAAAATCTCACTGTGTATCATTGGTGACAAAATCTTTATGCTGTCAGCTAAAGAATTATTTACTAAGCTTAGTTTAAATGAGGTATGAGGCCAGAAGTATAGAATTCCCTCTACCTGTAAAACGGTTGATGAAATTAAACAAAGCATAATGTACAATTTCATGTTCTGGAATACTGAATCACTATTCTTAGATGCCGCATGATTCCATATTTAGGGTTGTTAAGCCATTTATTATTTTAAGTTACTCCACAATGAATTGTTGGCTACAATGTATAAAGAATATTTGAGAAAAGCATGAGTATTTTTTTTTTTTTTATCAATTTTATTCATTTTTTTGTTTATTTTGTCCAGTCTCTGTCAAAGAGAAATTGAATGATGTACATATTTCAATCTAAATTTACTTTAGATCCAAACAGAATTAAAATTGTATCTATCAAGAAATTAATTTTCTGATATTTATTTTACTCCTTTTTCTTTCATTCTGGTATTTGTAAAAATTCATATTTCAAGTGTTGAGTTGGAGATATATATATTTATAAGGCAGGCACAGCAACAATATGAACAGCAAAACCCACAGGATCTAAAAATTCATATTTCAAGTGTTGGGTTGGAGATATATATATTTATAAGGTAGGCACAGCAACAATATGAACAGCAAAACCCGCAGGATCAAAAAATTCATATTTCAAGTGTTAGGTTGGATATATATATATATATATATATATATATATATATATATATATATATATATATATATTTACGAGGTGCATACGATAATTTTCCAGACTTTTTTTTGTATGGGCACTTTTATTGATAGTACACACAGGAAACTCTAGTCCCCTTCGAAGTAATCTCCTCCGGTTGCAATGCACTTGTTCCAACAACTTCTGGAAGGCCTTATGGAAGTCCTCTTGTGTGAGCGTGTCAATGACCTTCGTCACAGTCTCTTTCATCTTCTCAATCGTCTCATAACGACAGCCTCTGAGCTTAGGGAATAACCAAAAGTCACAGGGAGCAAGGTCTGGACTATAGGGACGGTGACAAACTGTCTTGATGCCCATCTTGGTCAAATAGTCTGTGACAAGGATGGAGTTGTGGACTGGTGCATTGTCTTCGTGGAAATGCCACTGACCCAATTTGAAGAGTGCTAGACTCTTCCAACGGAATCTCTTCCTGAACTCCCTTAAAACCTCAACATAGTATTCCTTGTTAACTGTCTGTCCAGTGGGAACCCAGTGCATGTAGATCATGCCAGTGCTGTCAAAAAAAGGGATCATCAAAAGTTTGTGGGTCGAAGATACAAACCTGAAGAGCAGAGTGGCTTCCGTGTTTTTTCAAAATTTATTAATGGACAAGGGGTGGGTAATTAAAATTTATACATACAACTTTTCTACATAAATTATTTACAAAATGTAATTTGTACATTATATTATGGATATGATAGAAATTACTCGGGTGTACCTGATCTAAGATGAAAAAGTGAAAACAATTAAACAGCCTTAAAAAAAATTTTTGAATATATTCATTTATGAATGAATTGAGCATACTTTATACATATGATATATGCTTGCATATCTTCAATCATTGTATGAACCCTTACAGAACTATACAATTGAATACATTTATGCTTGTCAAATTGGAACGATACTTCAACTTAATCTTCATATAGGAAAAGGCTGACTGATAGATAAGGATATTTGAAAGGTTAACATCTAAAAAAATTTCGTTAGTGTTGTGCAATCTACTAGTCACCCACAACTGATGTAAAAGACATCCAGATTAATGACTGATATTTTGGCAAATATTTTTGTTGGTTTTGATTTTTAAAAAAATATCAGTTTAAGAATTATTAACAATAAAAATAGCATAATAATTGTATACTTACTTTGTGCTGTTGTGTGTCTGTAACGTACATGGTTTCTTTCCAACCTTGATACTGATGTTAGCATTAGGATCCCCATTTGAAAAATATCTTCCTTCAATAGTTAACCTTGTCCCACCTTCGGCAGGGCCTTTTGTTGGGCTGATCTAGGAAAGAAAAATCATAGCAAAAATCAGCAAAAGCTTTCTATTCAATTAACTAAAAAAATTTCTTAAATCTGTTAAGATTAAGGTTAGTTGGTTTAGTCTTGCACAAGGCTACAAAAATGGAGAACTCAGTGAGGATCAAAGTTACTACATTCTCAATAGTTTGAGAGAGTAACCTATTAAACTGCTGATTCAGAGGCAAAATAGTCACCTTGCCATTCAACACATTTATCCCTCCAAATTTTCAATTGGCTTTAATAATTCTGAAACTCATTTTTTGGTATGTGAAGCTACACTACTGTATTTCTTAAAAGTCTTCCATGTCCTCAAATCTTACCCAGGAGATGAATTTTCAATTTAGGAAACAAGAAAAAAAATCACAGATCCAAGTTTGGTATGTATTGTGCTGCACTTACAGAAACCTGTGTTTTCCCAAAAAAAACTGCTTATCAGAAACTATTAAGAGCTGGCACTGACTTATTGAGATAGCAGTCTAGATATCTAAACATCATTTTAGAGGGATTTTGAACACTTGTAAATAAAAAATTTTTTGTACTACTGTTGATAATGATCTAAATTTAAAAACTCAAATGTAACAAAACACTAAAGAAAAACTATTCACAGAAGGTATTTGAGATATTAAAAACAAATATTTTGTTGGAGTAAAAAAAAAAAAAAAAAGGCCATCTTGAATATACCCTTGAAAATGGCTAATGATTGAAGAAAGTGTTTGGGGATAAAATTTTGGCCAGTTTTCATGCAAAATTGAACCAAACTTAAGAAATCTTGTGAGATAGCAAAATAAATAATTAAATAAAAATGAAATATCTGTTACAAAGAACTATGTCTGTACTTTTTTTTTTTAAAGAAGCATACATAAAAGTAAGATTGTTGCTCAAATACACCTTATATGTAATATGCGACCAAAGAGAAAATTGAAAAGCTGTTTGAAGACAGAAGATTCAATCTTGAAATCAAGACCAATATGAAGTCAATTTTTTGGACATTCCAGTCTTGAAAGTAAAGAATTTCAACCATATGTAAAGATAAATAGTGCTCCAATTTACATAAGCACTTACCTACCCGCTAACCTTGATGTCTTCAAGTTACCTTTATCTGTGAGCCACAATTTGTCGGTAAACTCACAAGGTTATGAGCATACAAACCTAGAATATGAAACGGCATAGAAAAATAGTATTGATAATGATGTAAGATTGGTTTTTGATAACAATATCAGCAAAAGATCCCAAAGAGGCAGAAACAGAAATAAAATCAGGCTTAAATACACCATTCAACAAAGGGTTAAAAATAAGAATAGGGAAAAAGGTTCTTAGATTTAATTAATACGTATTTTCCCAGAACAAAAAAGCTTTAGTATATTGGTGGTTCACATACACTATATGTTAATTCGTAGTTATATTTATGTAGCACTGAACAACAATGAATGGTTTATTTTTATGACAGAAGTAGACTGGTGTCAGAGTGAGAAAAGGTTCTTTTTGGGCATCAGGTAGCAGTGTCGCAGGTAGTACACCAGTTCTTTAGTGTATTGCAAGTAGCAGTGTTAGTTCTTTTGCGTGTGTAGCTGATAGCTGCCGTTATCTTCTTTAGTGGGTATCTGTGGCAACAGTTATCTTCAGTGAAGATCATCAATGCTGGGTTCCCGTGGCAGGCTACAGGAGAGAAGTCTTTCTTCTTTGCTGGTCGTGTACTCTCTGTTCTGCTGGCTGACTTCCAAAAAGGGCTAGAAAAAATAGTTCTTGAGATGAAGAAGGAATCAATGCGCTCTGTCTGCTAATTGGTCAGTGTGTGGCCGAATCGCTTGGTAGGGTATTGGTTCGTGAGAGAAAATAGATCTGTGTCTGCTATAAAGCTGTTGTGAATACTTAACAGAAATTCAGTAAAAATGATTTACAGCTTTATAGATATGTGCATCAAACAATGGGGTATTATGATTATAAACTAATAAATAAGTGTGGTGATACTATAGACCCTTCCTGTAACTGTAAAAGAAGGAATGATTGCCTTTTAGAGAGAAAAAGCATAACAAAAATGTAGTCTATCATGTTCTAGTGACAGAGCTTGCATAGTCTATACAGGAGCAATGGAGATGCTCTGGAAACAGATTTTATAATCATACATCATCGGTCCAAAACAAATTTTATGTTCATAGCACAATGCTAAGTATATATTGATGTTAAAAGATACAAATGGCATTGACCCTGCAGTTGAGTAAAAAATATTAGCAATAGTATATGTATATAGTAAGTAACCTGTCTATTAGCCTAATGAGTAGATTGCTCGCTAATGGTCCAGGAGACTGGGGTTCAATCTCAGGTCAAGTCATATCAAAGACTCAAAAAATGGTACTTGATAGCTCAACGCTCAGCATTATAAGGTAAGGATCAAGGGTAAAGTGGAGCAATCAAGAGAATGGAGTAGTGCCCTCTCCTACACCTCAGCGTAGTAGCTATTGAAAAGGGAGCCTTCAGGTCACCCTCGACTAAGGTTGCCAACTTTACTTACTACTTTTATATGTATATAATGAGGGGTCAAAATATTGTAGATTGCATTAAGAGAGAAAATAAAATATCACCAGATCCCCTGAAACTAATAAACTCCTAAATAAGTGCTCTGAATTAATATCTAGGTGCTAACACAAAAATAAGTATTTGTTTTCTCAGCAGGCATTAGACTATATTGGGCCAGGAGATAAAACTTTTGTATCTTCAAGAGAATTACATAATTGGGGAAAAAATTTGTGCCTTCATTTGGATTGTTCACTTGAAGATTGTATAAGTGTGAAACTCAGAGGAGAGAGAGAGATAAGTTTGTGAATTCATATATATATATATATATATATATATATATATATATATATAATGGCGTATAAGAAAAATCAGAGTAATCCTATACTAAGTAGTGATTTTTTGAAACAACCATGAGAAAGAGTAGGAAAGGTGGGAGTACTTGTTGGTAGGCTATAGACAATCATGTGGTATAAGAGATTTAGATATGGTTTGGTTTCTTTGTTTTATAGTATATTAACCTTTGTGGGTTAATTAATGCCAAAGCCATCCTTGTAGATAGACAGCAACGATACTGTTTAATCCATAGCTGGGTAAAGAAATTTAGTTAGATTCAAAAGAGCCAAGTACTGAGACACAAAAATGTAAAATTTACTACTTTAAAGGCTTAAGTGACCCCTCCACGACTCCACCAGAGGTTGGTAATGAAGAGATAACTCTTTTCTTCCATTGAATAACTAAAACCATACCAGGTTTTCCTTTCTATAAGACCAGTCTCAAAAACATTTAAGATCTCAAATAAACCCAAGTAGTTTTTATGAAGATGTGTCTGGCAATTTCTTTCAACACTGGGAGAACAAGTGACAACTTTTCTTTGAGAGATTCCTGAAACATCAAATTGACACCCTCCAAGATTTCTGCCTATGATCAGAGTGTAGTACCTTTAAATTCTATTTCAAAAACTTGATTGCATAAAATGTACAAATAGAAACAATTATCATTTTGAAGCATATAAAAAAATTTATAGTTGTTGGCGACCGTAGTTGAGGGTGACCCAAAGGTTCCCCTTTCAATAGCTACACCGAGGTGTAGGGAGGGTGCTACTTCTTTTCCCTGGATTGCTCCATTTTACTCTTGATATGGAAATTATAATGCTGAGTGTTAAGCAAGTACCATTTTTTGAGTTTTGATATGACCCAATCTGGGATTGAACCCCAATCTCCCAGACCATTGGTGAACACTCTAACCACTAGGCCAAATCATCATTTTCCTAAGATACTACACACTGATTGTTGACAGGGTACACAGATACTACTCACTTACCCTAGTAGAGAGTATGAACACAAAAGTCACATAGTTCAATTCATTTATATATATATATATATATATATATATATATATATATATATGCCACATGTTGTAGCATAATAGCAAGTTAGTTTAAAAATAACTATACGAGAAAGAGATGTTAATCAGCCTGATTGTGTTTAGACTGATTTACTTCAAGTGCATGTTGTAAGATCAAGGAAAGGTCAGCAGCAAATTTTAAACTTTCATATGATTGGCTGTAAAATTAAAGTCATTCATTGATTGGTCTAAATTCTTTGCAAAGAGTCTAAAGTGTTGGATAGAAAAGAGGGAATCAAAACATCTGACATTACAGAGAAGAAAACATGCAGAAAGAGAGAATGACAAAGAGGGGAAAAATACAAAGAGAAAGAGAGACAGAGAAATTGGGACATACAGGGGAGGTGTGGCAGTAGAGAGAGTTAGGCATTCAGAAGAAAGATAATCTGCCATGTGTATGTGAGAGATAATCCAAGTACAATTTCTGTAGATCCTGGTGGAAAGGAGAAGGGCTGTGGTAAGTGGGGGGGGGTAGAGAAAATACTGACCTACAAAACAAACAGTTTCTCAAATAGGAAATATTTCCTACAATAATGGTACCTTGTTTGTGTTGGGGAATGTTCAGTAGGAGGAGTGTTGGATGGTGAAGGGCAAATTTAATGAGAGTTCCTAGTTGTACTGGGCTGTAGAAACCAGAAACAAGCTACACACACACACACACACACACACACACACACACACACACGCACACATTATAGATATAAATGTGGGTTTGTTGAGTAAAAAATTAAGAAAATAAATGCACAGATAAATAAAATGTTTTAGAGAAAAGAAAAAAGTATATTATCTTTGTAAAAATCTAAGAGGATTTAGTAATAAGTAAATCCAAAAATACAACCAGTAAATGGAATGCATAAGTTTTTAATGAAATTTTACTTCATGACTTAGAATATTAAGAATGATCTAATTTATATTTCTGGAAGAAAGGCAGGGTTTCCTGTTGTTAAAAGTAAATGTCATACATTAAAATAGATATAAATGCATAGTGCTTGTGGGTTTTGTAGTGCTATCCACTCCTCTAACATAGACTAAATTTAAAAAAAAAATCTTTTAAAAAGGACTTTATATTAAAAATTAGAAGACAATTAAAATTCACTTTATTTTTTATTACAGAAGGTGATTTTCTTTTTTTTAATTCCATATTTGCTAAAAATGTTTCTTTCTATTCCAATGTTTGACAAAAATCTTTCTTTCTATGGCAACATTTGATAAAAATCTTTCTGTTTCAATGATTTAAAAAAAAAAAAATCTTTCTTTTTTCTTATTTAAATGCTTGATAAAAATCTTTCTATTCAAACATTTTATAAAAATCTTTCTATTCAAACATTTTATAAAATCTTTCTATTCAAATATTTTATAAAATCTTTCTATTTCAATGTTTGACAAAAATCTTTCTTACTATTGCAACATTTGATAAAAATCTTTCTGTTTCAATGATTTAAAAAAAAAAAAAAAAATCTTTCTTTTTTCTTATTTAAATGCTTGATAAAAATCTTTCTATTCAAACATTTTATAAAAATCTTTCTATTCCAATGTTTGACAAAAATTTTTCTTACTATTGCAACATTTGATAAAAATCTTTCTGTTTCAATGATTTAAAAAAAAAAAAAAGAATCTTTCTTTTTTCTGATTTAAATGCTTGATAAAAATCTTTCTATTCAAACATTTTATAAAAATCTTTCTATTCAAACATTTTATAAAAACCTTTCTATTCAAACATTTTATAAAAATCTTTTAATGTCAAATATGGAGCAAATGTCGTGAAAATAGATGTAATTGAGTACCAGATAATTTCAAGCCAACAAATGTGTTTTTCTTTCTGATAAACTTCCACATGGGAGGAGGGAATCCTGATGGGCTTTATTCTGCATGCTATTTTAACTTTCTTGTCAGCATCTTATTCAAATTACTTGAGTCAATATTTCCATCTGGTGCCAGGCATAGAAGCACAGACTATCAAACTGAGACCTTCAGGTGAAGAAGAAGAGACATTAATACTCCCAGATGTGACCATTCTCTAAAATAAGAGTCAGAACTTTCATGGGTGCCTCATCATTAAGTAACAGCAAGCTTATCTAATAGACTTTTACTGCAACAGCAAATTTTTTCCCAAAGAAGTGCTCCCCACTTGCAGCCTTGTGTCAAACTAAGGAAAGCTTTTTGAATATAAATAACTTAGATCTTGTGTCCTGTTTCTTTTTCTTACTTTTAAAAAGGTCAGGTGTGCATCTAACGATGAAATAAATGGTATATAATACAATTTTAGGAAGAGGAACTGATCCTATTTGAGTTATATAATGTATGCACTGAGAGAGAAGTGCAGAGCAAGGGCCTTGTGCCAAACTTAAACAAGGAGCACCTATGAAACTTGAACCAGCAGGTTGACCTTGAGAAAAGGTAAAGTGAGGTCACTGGGATGCAAATTCAAAGAGGTTATTGGTGAACAAACTTGACATGTTGTCAAAAATGATTGCTCATGTGACACATTGGGAAACTTCAGAATGATGTCATAGGTGAGTGAAAAAAATTCACTCTCTCTCTCTCTCCAATGTTGGAGATGAATAGACATGCATTTCTTTTACTCTACTGGTTTTAATGAAAAGTTCTGTGCTTGAAAATAAGCCACACAAAACAAAAAGAAAAGATTATTTTCCTAATAGAAACATTGAGTTTTCTTCTTTAACCAAATGGCAGCCAATTTTTAACTGAAGAGTATACAACATGAGGAAATAGAAGCAATAAGGAAAAGTCAGCTGTTTAATTAACAAGGAGTAATGCTACTGCCACCTAAAATTCATGGAATTCCCCAGGAATGGTTTGGGCAGAATTTTACATGCCAAACAAAGACCAATTGAACTCTTATTCCCGGGGCTATTAATTAGAGGGAAGCAAAATCATAAATAGTATCTTACTTCCTGGTTTTGTCTTGGAGTGAAAGACTTGTTCCACTGGACTCAATTCCTCCTCAATGTCACTGAAATTCTGATTCAATTTTTTGATATCTTATTAATCAACATCCACTAATGCAAACATCCAAAATAAGGTGATTCATAAGAAACTACCTCCCAGCACCATTTATTCATTTGTTACAGATCCCTGTGAATGCTGAGACAGTATTTTTAACAATGAAAATCTGTTCTAGGTGTTGCAATTATCTAGAAATAGGATGATACTTCTGGCCATATTATCTGTAATGTAATTCTAGGACTCTTAGGAGTTTCAGGTCTCCCAACATCAAACTCTTTTACTCAGGTGACCTAGCTGGTGTTAATCAAATACCAGCCTAAAGCCACGTAACAAGCTCTCCTATATACCATCAAACAAATTACATAAGGCACATCTGATGCTTTTTATGATATATTCAAGCCAGTAAATTCTCTAATCAAATGCATCTTTAAAATAGCAGAAATTTCCAGATAGATCCATCAACTAGTTTTATTTAGATATTGCTACAATTCTTGAAAGGGAAGGTTTTAGATCCCCATATAGGAGGCATGAACAAGGGTGTATCAGTGAAACTCACAAAAAGAAAAAAAAACAAGAAAAAAAAACCAACTTATGTGAATGATTTAAAGTGATGTCTCCTCCAAGGAAAAGAGACATCATGCCAATGTCAGATTTACTATTTGGAACTTTTCACTTTCTGGATTTAATGCTGAACTAGATTGTGTAATATTTATCACCTCAGGACTTGATACCAATCATTTCTGAGCTAATTGGAACTAAATATTTTTTACAGATTTATTCTGTTTAATATGTCACATCTTTCAACAATGTAGAAAGGGTTAATAAGTTTGACATATTAAACATCAATACAAAGAATGAACTTGGCAAACTCATAAATAGTTCATCAATGTTCAAAGTCCAGTGTTCTACAGTCATAGTAGACAAAGCTTCAAATGCAAAATGGTTGCCACTTATCTGACATTTTATAGTAATTGAAATATTTATTTTTACCCTGAATGCAAAGTCAAATCACAATATATTTTTTGAAAGGAAGTTGTCTTTAACTTCTACGAAGAAAATATTCCAATATATATTTTTAATTCAACAGGACAGACACTTTATTTCTATTTTATCTTTGATCCATTCAAGTCTTTGTACAGGTCATTTGACTTCTGGAAGGAATTAATTCAAGAAACTACAATGTTCCTCGCCACAAGTACTTTTGGCCCTAAACGGAGCCATCTTTGGAGGAACAAATGATAAAATAAACACAATGACCAGTTAATATAAAGATTAGGACTAAGAACAGGCACGAGAAGAATTCATGAAAGAAAAGAATTTAGCTAGAGGTAAGAAGAAGAATAGGTGGGAAAAGTATTTAAGTCATTTTTTCTTCCATAAAATCATGATACCAGCCACAATTGAGAATGCTGCAATCAGATATTTATTACCGAGTTGCAGTGGTTCCTGATTTAAATGTTCTGCATTGAATTCTGTCAAGAAATTGAAAGACTCAAATGGGAAGATAGAACAAAAGATATGTCAAAGAATCAACGGAATAAGGAAGAAGGAAAAAAAGAGAAAGAATGAGGGAGAGAAAAAAGAAAATAGAAAGAGGGGAAAGAAAAAAGATAGAATGAGGGAGAGAAAAAAGAATAAAGAAGAAAAAGGGAAAAAGAAAGAAGAATAAGGAAAAAGAGAAAGAAATTAAGAAACAAGAAAAGAGAAAGAAGGATAATGAAGAAGAAAGGCAGAATAAGGAAGACAAGGAAAAAAAGGAAATCAGGAGAAAGAAGAAAGAATAAGGAAGAAGAATAGAAAAGAAAAAAGAAAGAATGAGGAAGAAAAAAGATGTATAAGAAAGAAGAAAGGCAAAACAATAAAAATTTGACTTACAGATGTGATTTGAGGGACACAATATTCTGGATTCCAACCATTTTTGCATTCATTGCGTGTCGTACATTTATCATGACACCAGCCACAATTGAGAAAGTCTTTACTTGTTACACAAGTGGAACAGCTTGAATAAACACTGCAAGAGTTCAGTGGAAATCGAACCGCCTGAAAAATAAAATTTCTATTAAGTTTGTTTGTATAATAATAATGATAAATAAAAAAATGACCGTTGGAAGTAAAAAATAAGAGCTCAATGCCCATTTGTTGTTTGAAGATTGTGTAGTCCAATGAAACTCAAGGTACAGTGAAGAGAGTACAATATTCAAAGTTTGTTTTTAGTTTAGGTGTAAACACCAGCCTAAGGGCAGGTAACAAGCTCAGCAATACATCATCATAATATGCTATCAAACAAATGACAGCTGACTTTGAGGCTTTTTTTAATAGTATATTCACAGCCAGCAAATCTTCCAATCAAATGTATCTTTAAAATAGTAGAAATTTCCAGAGAAATCCATCAATTAATTTTATTTAGATATTGCTACAATTCTTGAAAGGGAAGGTTTTAGATCTCCACATAGAAGACCTGCACAAAAGCATATCGGTAGGATTTCCCCAACTTATGAATGATCAACAGGATATCAACCTATATTGTATTAATATTCTAAGTTATATATATATATATATATATATATATATATATATATATATATATATATATATGAATTACCGTCTCGTTGACCGAGTCCAGGAGACTGGAGTTCAATTGCAGGTCGGGTCATACCAAAGACTAAAAAAAAATGGTACTTGATACCTCCTTGCTTAACACTCAGCATTATAAGGTACGTATCAAAGGTAAAGTGGAGCAATTCAGGGGAAGGAGTAGCACCCTCCCCTACACCTTGGTGTAGTAGCTATTGAAAAAGGAGCCTTTGCATTGCCCTCGACTACAGTCACCAACCTTATATATGGTATAATGGTTAGAGTGTTTGCCAATAACCAAGGAAACCAGGGTTCAATCCCAGGTCAAGCCATACAAAAGGCTAAAAAAAATGACGCCTTCTTGCTAAACACAGCAATATAAAGTAAAGATCAAGGGTAAGTGGAGCAATCCAGGGTAAGAAGTAGTGCCTTCCCCTACACCTCAGTGTAGTAGCTATTGCAAAGGAAGCTTTTAGGTTGCCCTTGACTAAGGTTGGCCAACTATATATGTATATATACACGCATTAGGGTGACTTCAAGACAAGTTTGGTTATATGAAAGTTGTATGCCAAGAACATATTGTGCATTACTTCACTTTGTGTATTATTTGAAGCCTGTTTGTAGGTTTGAGATGAGGTTATTGGATTCAAGGAACCACGTTAGTCTTAGATTGATCATCCTTTCAAGGGTTTTGCATGTGCAGCTTGTTAAAGCTATAGGTCTATAACTGGTAGGGTTTGTGGGATCTTTTTGTTTTTTGAGGATAGGAATGGTTATGGTTTGTTCCCATATGGTAGGGATGTTGCTAGAGATCCAGATATTGTATATATCTAAAAGATATTTTAAAGATATTGTTGGGAGCTCTTTGAGAAGGGTGTAGTGAATTTCATCTGGACCAGGGGCCGAGTTGTTAGATTTGGATATTGAGTTTTGGAGTTTGGTTTGGGTGAAGGGTTGGTTATAACTCTCAGTATATTCAGAGGAGAATTTTGTTTTGTTCTTTTCTTCTTTGATTCTGATTGAGTTGAATTGATTTGAACAATTTTTTGTAGATGAATCTTGAGCAAAGTTTTCTGCAATCAGGTTGGCTATATTCTTTTCATTTGTGGCTTTTGTGTTTCCTTGAGAGAGGTGATTTATTGGGTTGTTGATGTTTTTATTTGTTATTTTCTTTATAAAATCCAAAATCCTTTTGGATTTGTATTAGAATTTATCTTTGTAATGAAGGTTCTCAAGGAGGATCTTTTAGCTTCTTTGATGATGTGTCGGGTTTTTGCCCTTTGTTGTTTGTATTTGTTTAGATTTTCTGATGAGGAGTTTGTCTTTAATTTCCTGAGAGTTGCTTGATGTTCTCTTATGTTTTTGCACTCTTCTGTTAACCATGGTATATTGTGGTTTTGGGGATAGTTTTATTTGCTATGTTAATGAGGGTGTTTGTAAAATGTATTATGGGTTCTTCTTGATTTGTATTTGATTCTAGGATTAGTGTAGTAAGGTATAATTTTTTGTAGGATTTCAAATTTGCTCTTTTGAAGTTCCATTGTGGAGGTTTTGTTATTGTGGTTCTGAATTTTTTATTGTGGAGTTTTCTATTATCATTGGGTAATGGTTACTGCCACAGGGGTCTCTGTATACTCTCGAATTATAATCTGTAAAGATTGATGGGTCACTGAGGGTTAGGTCTATGGTAGAAAATGAACCTGAGGATGGGCCGAGGTAGGTCTGAGAGTTCTGATTGTGGAGGTATAAATTATTTCTATTGATGATTTTTTTCTAAGATCTGGCCTCTTTTGTTTGTCGTTTTACTTTCCCATATTATATTATGGCTGTTAAAAATCTCCCATCAAGATAAATGGTTTAGGGAGTTGTTCAAATAGATTGTTTAATTCATTTTCATTTATATGGTCATGAGGTGGGATATATAGTGAGCAGATGGTGACAGTTTTATGTAGGGTTGCTGAGACTGCAATTGCTTGCAAGTGAGAGTTGATGTTGATTTTATTTTGGGGGATATATTTCCTAATAAGGATTGATAAAGTAAAGTTAGCGACCATAGTCGAGGGTGACCCGAAGGCTCCCTTTTCGATAGCTACTACACCAAGGTGTAGGGGAGGGCGCTACTCCATTCCCTGGATTGCTCCACTTTACCCTTGAACCGTACCTTATAATGCTGAGTGTTAAGCAAGGTGGTATCAAGTTCCATTTTTAAAGTCTTTGGTATGACTCGACCTGGGATTGAACCCAGGTCTCCCGGGCCATTGGCGAACACTCTAACCGCTGGGCCAATGTCCCGGTTACTCTATCTTAAACACTTTGTCTGGTATCATGTATGTAGTTATATTGTTCAAAGGTTTTTATGTTTAGTTTGTCACTGTTTTTTGAAGGTTTCTTGGAGACATATGGCGGTAGGGTTGAGTTCAGCTATTAACAGAAGTAGCTCATCATAATTTGCTTTGTAGCCACAGCGATTCCAGTGAATTATTTTATGGGTCATGCTTTTTTAATCTTTGTATGTGTTTGATGTTTATTTTGTTTTGGTGTAGTTTTGGTTTTAGTGTTTTTTTCAATTGGCTGAATTCAGAGGTTTCAAAAGTTTCTAGGCTTTTCGACCTGATTTTGAGGCTTTTGGAGTATTTAGGGTTTCTCTGTTTTGAAGGGCTTTCTTGGCTCTCTGTTTCCATCAGTTCAAATTTATTTTCCATTTCTAATAGTGAGATTTGTGTTTTATGTTTGTTAGATTTCTTCTTCCAAGGAAATCTCTTTTTGGGGGTTAGCGGTGTTGTTCAATTTTTTGGTGGAAGATTGTTGAGTTCTGTAGTGATGGGAGGGATGCCTGGAGCTTGTTGTTTGGGTTGAGTTTTTGTTTGGTTTATTTTTTGAGGTCTTCAGTTTTGTTGCTGTGTGGGTGAAGGTTCTTCTTTGGATCTGGTCCAGCATAGGGCTTAGTTGTTAAGTTGGTCAAGCTTTCCCTTAGTAATTCAAGTAGTTTCTTCAATTCTTTTATTAGATTTATCATGTCGAAGTGAGTCATCATTCCTTGATTTTGGGTAGAGTTGTTTGTGGGTTTGGCTGTTTGCATAGATAGTTGTGGCTAGAGAATTTTCAATGAACTTCCTTGCCTTAAGGTAGGATATATTTTTTGTGTGTTTCATTTCTAGTATTCTTTTTTCTTTTTTCCATAATTCGCATTCTTTAGAATCTGCTGAGTGATTTTGTTTGCAGTTTGCACATTTTGGGGGCTGTTGACAGTCTATATAGTTTCCAGTTTTTCTGCAGTTCTTACATGTTGGAGGTCTGGTACACTTTTCTTTGTGATGCCCAAATTTTTGGCAATTGTGGCATCTCAGTGGGTTTGGAATATAAGTTTCAACTTTTGTTATTAAGTAGCCAATTCTTATTTCCGTAAGTAGTTTTGGAATGTTAAAATTTAGAATATAGGTGTTAAGATTATTTGATTGTTTCTCTTGATAGATATTCATTTGGCATCAGTGACACCTTGTTTGCAGATGTTACTTTTTATTTCATCTAAAGTGCAGAGGGAGAGATCTAGGCTTCCCACTACACCCTCTGATGAATTCAGGGAGTTGTGGGGATAAGCTTTTATTTTTAATTTGTGAAAGTATTTCTGTTCAAGTAGTAGGTCTGAGAAAGATTTTTTTTGCACTTCTACCAGTAGGGTATTGTTGATTATTTTTTTTTTTTATAGATTTAGGTTTTATTAAACTGTTGAGGTTTTTTTCAATAATGAAGGGAGACAACTTTGTGATTGGAGTATCTTCCATTGACTCCAACACGATAAACTTGGGGAAAGGGATCTGGCCAGAGTCATTGTCAGAGTCAGACTCTGCATGCAGATGCTTTAGTTTTGGGGTTTTTTCGCTTGGGTTTTGGTTTGTATCCATAGGGATTTTTGCTGAGTTCACTGACTGTGCTCCCCACCCACTACAGAGCCCTATGAAGAGAATTGCACTAGGGGGAAACCCATTCGCCTTGGCAAATCAGGGTTACACATTCAGTATATGCACACTGAAGAAAGGGACCAGCAATTTGGGATCTCTAGGTTTTCATTCCCAAGTTTATTACTCACCTAGAGAAAAAAGGGAAAACATAAGTCTTTCTTCAGAGTGATTGACCCTGCAGCCACAGCTTTCTGCCTCAGAGACCTACAAAGGTCTTTTTCAGGCCTCCGAAAGAGGGTTTGACATGACCAGCCGATTGATCGGATCAGGCTTCTCCAACCCATCTAGCTCAGAAAGGGCCAAAGTGAAGTGTTGCTAATCATGTGGCCACTTAAGCAATTGGGTCACAGACAGCTCAGCTACCAGGATCGCATCCTAAAGCATCACAGGTCGCCACCCATGGCCAACAAGTGTCCTCTTTGGGGGGTGGGTCTTACCTCTCTACTGAGGTGCAGTTGGTGTATTCTACAGCCCCAGCCAAAAGGGTGGCTCTGCAGTGGAGTAAGACTCCTCCAATGAGTGTCCTGGATATATTAAATAATCTGATGGTGAGACTCTAGTAATGCTGGAGCTTTGGGGAATGTAGAGTACCTCTTCATTGCCATTACTCTCAGGTCCACTCTGGCCTGATGTTGTAGCAGCTTATAGGGTCCTATCTATGGGTTAAATGGAACTGTTTGACATTTAAACTGAGTTTATGCTAAACCTAATTACTTGAAATAGAACTATTAAACCATTGAACTGTGTGTAAACAAATGACTGATGAATTGTTTGTGTCAAATAGCAATACTTGAAAACTTAAATGTGTGCAAACAAATGATTAATAGTAAATAAAATTATTCATGTTAGATAGAAATAAGTAATCCCATTCAACTGTATGAACAAAAAATAAATTAAAAAAAAAAAGATGAGTTCAGGTTTGTTTAAAAAATTATCAACAAAATGTGTTTAAAAATCATATAGATTTAATATATATGTATAAAGAGGATTTGGCATTAAATAACCTACAATGGTTGATATGCCATGAATCCCAACCAAACCAAATCGTATATATCTAATATATATGTATAAAGTGAATTTGTCATTAAATAACCTACAGTGGTTGATATGCCATAAAACCCAACCAAACCAAATCGTATATATCTAATATATATGTATAAAGTGAATTTGTCATTAAATAACCTACAGTGGTTGATATGCCATAAAACCCAACCAAACAAAATCATATATATTTAATATATATGTATAAAGTGAATTTGTCATTAAATAACCTATAGTGGTTGATATGCCATAAAACCAAACCAAATTTTTTTTTTTACACTGACCATTGGGCTGGGAACTTTCTTTACTGGAGAGTCAGTGTATTTCTACTGCATGAACCATCTTTTTAATTCAGGGTCAAAGGAGCAAAAATTATATTTAGGCTATTTATAAACTTTTTTTTTTTTTTACTTAAAAATGCTTTTCCTACACATTATACATTCTTCTATAAATTTCTCATGGTTTGCATTTTTCAGCCATCAAATCTTTGATGACTGATTTATGTTCAAGACTAGAACATAGCTTGATTTACAGCCATTTCAAATAGCCTCCAAACAACTAATTTTATCTATAAACAAATTCCAAACAGTGTAGAGTTTACATTTATGAGAAAAAATTAGCAAAAAAATTATTCTGCTTTCTTAAAAATAATTACCCTTATATGTTGAATGACCCTCGAATATATGGACAAATTGTGTGTGTGTGTGTGTGTGTGTGTGCACCTTCTGCTCAACCAATTCAAATATTCAAATTTTCAAGAGAGAATTTAAACTAAGACTTTGAAAACGAAAAAAAAAAAAAAAAAAAAAAATTAAAACAACCCCAGAATCGCAATAAAAAAATTTATATAAAATTCTTTATGAAATAAAGTGAAACTTACAGTTGAACCAGCCAAAACATAGACATGAGTTTTTTCTTTGTTAAGTTCCATGTCAGGTTGAATTGCTTGACCAGTGCCCTGGCTAACGTCCTTATCCATAATCACTCTGAAGTTCTTTTGTCCATTCTCGGTCTAAAATCAAAATGAATAGAAAAAAAAGGAAAAATTCAAAAAATAAATAGAAACAATTGTAGACTCAAACCAAAATGACTTGCAAATGAAATATCATCTTAAGAGAAGCACTTATTATATCTGAAAGCAGTCAAAATATCCCTTTAATTTCCATGACTTAATAAACTGTGAATTACCAACTCTTTCTTTTTATTTAAGATACACTCTTTGATCACATAACATTCTTAAATCCAGAAATGACTAAAAATATTTCCAAAGTATTTTATGCTAAATTTATGTATCCAGTTGACTGATGTAATTGCATGGGTTTGAGGCTATAAAACTGTAATATGAAACCTAAATTAGGGGTCTCTATATCATCAAATATAGAGTGTCTGGTAAATTTATGTATCCAGTTGACTGATGTAATTGCATGGGTTTGAGGCTATAAAACTGTAATATGAAACCTAAATTAGGGGTCTCTATATCATCAAATATAGAGTGTCTGGTAAATTTATGTATCCAGTTGACTGATGTAATTGCATGGGTTTGAGGCTATAAAACTGTAATATGAAACCTAAATTAGGGGTCTCTATATCATCAAATATAGAGTGTCTGCTAAATTTATCGAGGCCAATTTGTGAGAAATTCATCATCGATAAATTCATTGTATAGTAAATATATTGCAGGTGAATTATTTGTGGCTAAATTTAGAATTTAATCATTGCGTTTAAGAATTTAATAAAAAGGCTTAAGGTTCAGGAAATCTTGTGTTATATACACAATGAGGATACTAGTCCCCAAATAAATAAAATATTGAGTTATTCAGTATTAGCCATTAATAAGTTTAAGTTAATTTTCTTCTGAACCAAAAGGTGCCACAATGTTATTTCTAGTGGAGCATTACTCAATAAAAACAGATATTATTAAGTATTATTTATAACCAAACTCTACAGCATTGAAACTGTAAGACAGATAAAATAGAAAAACCCAAGTAACTAAAAATACAATTGCCTAAATATATCTAATGGGTGTACTTATCTCTGGATCATTTATCTCTCTCTCTCTCTCTCTCTCTCTCTCTCTCTCTCTCTCTCTCTCTCTCTCTCTCTCACACAAATAACACAAGAAACTCAGCTCAGTCAGCTGGGGCTGTAGAATACACCAACTGCAGCTCTGCTGAAGGGTAAACCTCCCACCTCCAATGAGTGTCTTGGACATGTCACTAAACAATCTGATAGTGAGGCTCTTGTAATGCTGGAGTTTTGGGGGAATGTTGAGTACCCCTTCATTGCCAGTACTCCCAGGTCCACTCTGGCCCAGAATAGTATCACCTGTTAGGGTCCTATCTATGGATCAAAAAGAACTGTTTGACATTTAAACTGTGAGCAAATAAGTGACTTATTCTAAATTGAATTGCTTGAAATAGAACTGTTTGATCATTTAACTGTGTGTAAATAAATGGCTGATGTTTAAATGAATTGTCAATGATACATAGCAATACTTGGAACCATTTAACAATGAATAAAAGAATGAACTTAAGCTTGTTTAAAAACATCAACAAAATGTGTTTAAAAATCATATATTATAATATATATGTATAAAGACAGTTTGGTATTAAATAACCTAAAATGGTTGATATGCCATAAAACCAAACCACAAGAAACTTGATAAATTAATCAGATAAACTAAATAACTTAAAAAATATTTTATGCATGAAAAACTTCCTGATAAAGAATGTTTTTCATACAAGTAATTCTTTTAGAGTCCTAACTTGCAACAAAATTGTGGCAGAGGGAGCTGGTGGGCTAAGAATTAATTTTCTACTCCTGTTCATCCTGTGTGTATTTAGGAGAGAGTAGGTTTATCTATCAGTTTATTTATCCTTTTCCTCATAACATGAATACCAAATCATGACAAGGGTAGTTAGGTATTGATATAATTATATAATATAGTCGACCATAGTCGAGGGTGACCCGAAGGCTCCCTTTTCGATAGCTACTACACCAAGGTGTAGGGGAGGACGCTACTCCATTCCCAGGATTGCTCCACTTTACCCTTGAACCGTACCTTATAATGCTGAGTGTTAAGAAAGGTGGTATCAAGTACCATTTTTAAAGTCTTTGGTATATCTCGACCTGGGATTGAACCCAGGTCTCCCGGGCCATTGGCGAACACTCTAACCGCTGGGCCAATGTCCCGGTTTATATAATATATTGATACATTAATAATAAAAGAAAGGAAAAAGATTTTGCCAGAGCTGAAAAAATATTATAGAATATAAAGGTGACGGTTGGTTGGGTTTTATGGCATATCAACCTTTGTAGGTTATTTAACACCAAATCCATCTTTATGCAAATAGTTGGCTATTTCAAACAATCCAGTTTAGCATGAGTACACAGTTTAATTATCAAAATAGTTCTAATTCAGCTAATTCAGTTTAGTATAAGTACAGATTTTGTTTACACACAGTTAAATGTCAAAACAGTTCTATATTAAACAATTCAATTTAGTGTAAGTACAGTTTCATAGTCAAAAATGATTCCATTTCAAACAATTCAGTTTAGCATAAGCACATTGTTTAAATGTAAATATAGTTTAATTGTCAAAAACATTTCTATTTCATGCTATTCAGTTTAGTCAAACAGTTCTAATTGAAACAATTCAGTTTAACATAAGTATGCAGTTAGTTCTATTTAACCCATAGATAGAGCCCTATCAGGTGCTACCATTCCGGATCAGAGTGGACCTGGGAGCAATGACAATGAAGGGGTGCTCTGCATTCCCCAAAACTCCAGCATCACTGGAGCCTCACCATCAGATTGTTTGGTGTCATATCCAGGACACTCATTGTGGGGGTATGTGTCTTACCCTTCTGCAGAGGTCATAGTTGGTGCAATGAGACATTTACCAATGACTTGGGTGATGAATGAGAAGAAAATCCCTAAAAACAAGTTCGTGTTTTTTTGTGCAGTCTGTCATAGGTGGAGGTGGAGGAGAAAAAAGAAAGTAAAGATAAATGATTATTAACACTTTCATTACAAGTGATGAATTATGCTAATTTTCTTTTCTTTCCAACTGAGCGACCAATGAGAAAATTCATCTTATTAACAAAATGCCTTTTTTGTTTTTATCAGTCAGTTTCTTAAGTTTGAACTGGGTGGTGATTGTGCATTTTCTTTGTTGCACGAGGAAAATAAATTTTTTTTTTGTTTGGCACTTTGAAGTGATGGACAAGGCAAGAATAGGAAGAATAATACAAAGAATTGGTGTGCCAGCAAGAGTCTGACTTGAATTTTTGACCCCCATCAAGAAAGATTTTTTTCTTGATTTCCTCCTTCAAAAAAGACTTTTGCCCAGTCGGCTGGAGCTGTAGAATACACCGACTGCTTCTCTGCAGAGGGGTAAGACCCCCCCCTAACGAGTGTCCTGGATATGACACTAAATAATCTGATGGTGAGGTTCCAGCAGTGCTGGAGCTTTGGGGAATGTGGAGTACCCCTTCATTGCCATCGCTCCCAGGTCCACTCTGGCCCGGAGTGGTAGCACCTGATAGGGCCCTATCTATGGGTTAAATAGAACTAACAGCATACTTATGCTAAAATGAATTGTTTGAGTAAACTGAATAGCTTGAAATAGAAATGTTTTTGACCTATTAAACCATACTCACATTTAAACTGCGTGCTTATGCTTAACTGAATTATTTGAAATGGAACTGTTTTTGACATTAAAACTGTATTTACACTTAACTGAATGGTTACATATAACTGCTTGAATAGTTTGAAATAGAAATGTTTTTTACAATTAAACTGTGTACTTATGCTAAACTGAATTGTTTGAAATAGAACAGATTATTTACACAAAAATGGATTTGGCATTAAATAACCTACAATGGTTGATATGCCATAAAACCCAACCCAACCAACCAACCAAATCAAAAAAGACTTGTGAAATTGTAAATCAGAGGAAGGATCAAGGCCATTCAGACTATCAGTGAGAATACTCAGAAGGGTCAATCAGATTCCAGTGAAAGACCACCAGTTAAAACTGGTATAAAATAAACTGGTATAAAAAAATAAACTCGCACAAATGGATCATCCCTATCCTAGTCAGAAGACCAGATTAGAGTTAACAAGAAAAAAGAACTAGTTATCAGGTGGATTTTGCTGTTTCTACTGACTAGAGTGAAAATAAAAGGAAAAAGATAGACAGATTTGAATCTAGCCAGAGAGCTGAAAAAGTTAAAGTTATGGAACATAAAGGAGGCAGTAATACCTAGTGTAGTTTGTGCACTTGAAATGATCTCCAGTAACTTGGAAAAAAGATTAGTGGATTTGGAAATCAAACAAAGAATCAAGACACATCATTGTTAAGATTAGCTAGAATACTGAGAAGAGTCCTGGAGAATTGAAGACACTTGTGGTCACTCAGACTCTAGTGAAAGACCACCAGCTAATGCTGGTGTGAAAAACTGGTAAGAAGTGATATTATTATTATTATTATTATTATTATTATAATAATAAGAAGTGCAATAGAAGTACCCCTAATAAAAACTCCAACCATCTCAACACTCTTGAAAAAAAAGTCTGCTTCAAGAAAGTTGTACCATAAGAGAATTTAGTTTTTATGTGTTTTTATCATTACAATTTAAAGTCTGTAGATTATGTTGAAGCCTCAAGTTCAGTGCTTTCATCACTAAGTTTTATAGGGTTTCAATTGTAATTTATGTTGTTGTTTGCTATCTGAGTCCATTCTGGGTTATTCTATTCTTACCCCTCTTTGTCTTGCTGGTTTAACTTCTTGGATATGAAGGCTGCAAAGGAACTAAATGAAAGATGATAGTAAAAGATAGGAGGCAAAGATATCTTTTATATTTTGCCTTTATTTCTGGGTTCAACAACCATTCAGTGGGTGAGGAAATTCTTTCTGAATACAAATGAAATGGTTGAATCTCCCAGTCAAGGTGTTAAAATATGTCAGCCGGTCTTGGGTATATATGTCCAAATTTGGCATTCAAGGCGTTAGCAATGTGTTAGACGCCTTTCGGAGATGTGTCTAAATCCAGTGTTTTTCAATTGTAATTTTTAAGTCCATTATATGGTGTCTCAATTGCGGTTCTGACAAGTTCATTATTTGGTGTTTTAGTCATGGGTCGTTGGTAAAAGAGACGGCTGTTACTAGTGAAAAGGTTAGCCAACATGTCATCAAAAGACGGCGCATGGCACTTTCCACCAGTAGCAAGAAAGATTTAGGTGTTGTCACTCCGCTGGTCATTGCTGAAGGAGGCTGAGATTCTTTCTTTTGTCGGGACGGTTCCTTTTCTTTGCGCATGCATTGTCCCTCTTCCTGTCAGGGAGTTTCTACATGTCTTTAACAATTATTTTTAATTTAATTTAATTTTAAAATCTTTTCTATTCCTACAGTTTTTGAAGGATTCTAAATACAGAGAAGAGAGAGATAAAAAAAGTTGTAAAAATTGCTGTGATATTCAAATTTTACTCAAAATAACTCTCCCAGCTATGGGTTAAATAGTACCACTACTGTTCTTCTAGGAGAATGGCTTTGGCATTAAATAACCTACAAAGGTTGATATGCCATTAAACAAAGAAACCAACCAAATCAAAATAACTTGATTACATCACCAAAATCTGAAATCTATAATGTTAAACATTAAGTAAAAATTTAGATGTTTAACATTTAGAGTAGTAATTCATTAAGATTTTGGCTTAGATGTGGCACAAGGCCATTAACATTCAGAGTAGATGCTTGAAATTTATACAGTTTATACAAAGCTATGTTCATATAAGGTTTCATCCATGTGAGTACGGAAGGTAATATATGGCTTTGTTTTTGTTTAATGGCATATCAACCTTCATGGGTTATTCAGTACCAAAGCCATGCTCGGAGAAGAACAGCAGTGATACTATTTAACCCATAGCTAGGGGGATAAGATGGTCCACTTTAGTCTAGAATGATGACATCTGATAGGGTCTGAAATATGTGTCAAATAGAACTGTTTGATCAAATAACTGTATGTAAACAAATCACTGATGTTTAATTGAACTGTTTGTTATAAATAGCAATACTTGAAAACATTAAACTGTATGCAAACAAGTGATTTATAGTAAATAGAATTATTTATATTAGATAGAAATAAGTGAAACCATTTAACTCTGTGAAAAAGAAATGAGCTCAGACTTATTCAAAAATGTTATCTACAAAATGTTTAGAAATCATATATTTAATATATATGTATAAAAAGGATTTGGCTTTAAATAACCAACAATGGTTGATATGCCATAAAACCCAACCAAACCAAATCATATATATTTAATATATATGTATAAAAAGGATTTGGCCTTAGGTAACCTACAATGGTTGATATGTCATAAAACCAAACCAAACTTATCTTAACTAATAACCTTTGTCTAGGTATAGGTTATGTAGGAACACTTGGAAGATACAGTAATTTTTTAGTTGGAAATGGGCTGTAAAAAGTTATTTACATGAGTAAATAGCGTTTGTAAACTTACAAGTTTCAAAAGATGTCCATTGCTAGTACCCAAGAGAAACACAACGGATTTGTCATATTCATAAGACTGAATGGCTGTAAATTTTCCCTTGTAAATAAAATTGGAGACAGATACTTGTTGAGATCCTGAAATGTATCCATTGCTTTCATCATTTCCACATGTATCTACTGTGATCTTGTAATCATACTGAAAGAGAAAAAAAATCAAAACTGAGAATCAATACATGAGAGAGAGAGAGAGAGAGAGAGAGAGAGAGAGAGGATCAAATTGAAAAATCAATAATTTATTGAACTTGCAAAACATAAATTCAAAAGTTCAGTCAATTATTTTCATATCTCATAGATATAAAAAAAATAAAATAATAAAACCCCAGAGACACAAAGTGGTTATTTTTATAGGGTGTATGATATCATGCTGAACTTACTTCATTGGCATATTATAAAATTCTCCAGGGAATTTTCTAGCACTAAAATGATATTTTCTAGAGATTTGATAAAATTGAATAAAAAGGTAGTGATGGGTTTGAGTAAATATTTCCTTACTCTCAGAATTTTTATTTTCATTTATTTATTTGTAAAATATTCTTTTCATAAATTCTGGCAATTTCTTAATTTGCTGCTTTTATTCCTTTCAGTTTCAGGAAATTAAATGAAATTACGAAAAGTGTATTATATATAGTAGGTATCATACAATAACTGATGTTTATATAACAGTATTGCTTCTAACAAAGCCTTCATCAGATGATTGTTCTGGGTTCAGGTATATACACACACACACACACACACACACACACACACATGCATACATATATACTTTTTAAATAAAAAAAAAATCAATTTTTTGGTGTCATAAATTTATTTCTGGTCAGATGACCATCATTATATGCTGCACAAAAAAAAAAATTATTTGGGTATTCTTATATTGCTTCTGGTGAGAATGGGATTTGAAAAAAATTCTTATTCTTTTAATTATTTTTTTATTCATACAATGTTTATACATTCTTAAAAAAAACAAAAAAAATGTTATCCCTAATTTGAATACTACTGAAAAATAAAAAACCTAATCCCGGAAAAATTAAATAGTGGCATGTGACTTATTTAAATTTATGGATAAAATATTCATTCATACTTCCATTGAAACTATTATGTATTATAAATATCAAATAAAATAATTTGTGTTATCAGGAAATAATAATTCAATGATGATATTAATTTACAAAAATCTATTTCTGATTATCAAAATTATCGTAAAAATTCATGTTATTTCTATTAGGAAGAGATTAACATATCAAATATTAAGTTAATTGTAATAAGCAAAGAATTAATATGTAATAGATATTTTATTCATGTAACAAATAATTCCTAACTTATAACATAAATAAATAAAATATTAGTTTCTTAAATTTCTATTTACATATGGAAAAAATGGTGTAATAAAAACGATGTCATATAGAGACAGTTCCTTCTTGTTATAGGGCTATATTAATATTTTTTAATAATCATATATTTTTTATTTTTTTATTCTATTATCTCTATAAAAACATATTTATACTTTATCTTTTAAATTTAATGGTATACTTTATTAGAAAAATCTATTTTAAATTATTTATAAAAATGAAAAAAATATGGGAAATAATTTTAACAAAGTATTTGATTAATTTTTGACTTATTGTTCAAACACCTGTTACAGTCAATAATGTAGCAAAGTTGGAACAATACCAACTATGCAATATCACCTAAACATCTGCCATTTGTTTGCTGTTAAGTAGAAATGTGTTATTGGGCACAACTGTACATGTCAATGTTGCGAAACTTTTGGCTGAATTAGATATTCTAACAAAATATGTCTACTCAGTAAGATATCTGAAAAAAATTGTAGGTTATTTAATTCCAAATCCTCTTTATACATATATATTAAATATATATGTTTTGGTTTGGTAGGGTCAGGTTGGGTTTTATGGCATATCAACTATTGTGGGTAATGGCATATCAACCCATGGAGGTTATTTAATGACAAATCCTCTTTATACATATATATTAAATATATATGTTTTGGTTTGGTAGGGTTTTATGGCATATCAACTATTGTGGGTAATGGCATATCAACCCATGGAGGTTATTTAATGACAAATCCTCTTTATACATATATATTAAATATATATGTTTTGGTTTGGTAGGGTCAGGTTGGGTTTTATGGCATATCAACTATTGTGGGTAATGGCATATCAACCCATGGAGGTTATTTAATGACAAATCCTCTTTATACATATATATAAAATATATATGATTTGTAAATACATTTTATAGATAACATTTTTAAATGAGCCTGAGCTCATTTTTTTTGCACACAGTTAAATGGTTTCAAGTATTTCTATTTACTATTAATCATTTGTTTGCACGCATTTAAGTGGATATTCATATTCATCCTTTTTCAACAGCTACTAGACAATGGTGTAGGGGAGGGCGCTACTCCTTTCCCTAGATGGCTCCATTTAACCCTTGATACATACCTTACATTGCTGAGTGTTAAGCAAGGAGGTATCAAGTACCATTTTTAAAGTCTTTGGTATGACTCAATATATATAATAAAGACAATTATATATATATATATATATATATATATATATATATATATATATATATATATATATATATATATAATAACAATTTGTAAGTGTTGGATGTAAATTTTTGGTTGACAAAGATTATAAAATCTACATTGTTTAGAAAAGGGAAATAGCCAAAAAGATTTTTGAAATTTGTGTAGTCCAGTCAGCTGATTTTGTAGAATACACTGACTGCATCTCTGCATAGAAGTAAGACATTCTCCAACAAGAGTCTTGGATATGACACTAAACAATCTGATGGCAAAGCTCCAGTCCTTGTGGAGCTTCATTGCCATTGCTCTCAGGTCCACTCAGATCCAGAGTAGTAGCACCTGAAAGGGTCCTATCTATGGATCAAATAGAACTGTTTGACATTCAAACTGTGCAAACAAATGACATGTGAAATTGAATTGTTAGAAATAGGACTGTTTGATCATTATAAACAAATGACTGATGTCTAATTGAATAGTTAGTGATACATAGCTTATGCTCATTTAAAAGTTGTCAGTAAAATGTGTTTACAAATCACACACACATATATATATATATATATATATATATATATAAAGAAGATTTGGCATTAAATAACCAACAAGGGTTGACATGTCATCAAACAAAACTAAACCTGAAATTTGTTTGTTAATTTTACTTGTCTAATTGGAAACATTCAATTAAGGAATTATTTGACTTTAGCTCATATTTCATATCTCAGAACTTAAGATAACATTTTGTCATTATTTATGGATTAAAATATGCATCTGTAGGTGAATTAAAACAATTTCTTTTAGAGAAGGTATCATAATTTCATATTTTTTATGTATTTTTAAATATCCAAATAAGATTTTAAAGGCTAGAGAAAATTGGAGGTGAAGTTACTGAATTTATCTTTTTATTTTTGTTGTTCTCTATAATATTTTAATTTGATTTTATTGTTTTCTATAACATTTTAAAGGGATTTTCAGACTTTAATCTTAAAAAAATTTTTTTTAGATCACCATTTCAAGAATTGAAAAATATTTGCCACTCTTTTGTTAGAGTTTTTATCAAATTCAGTGTTATCAATGTTAGTGTTAGTTTGGTATTAATTAATTAGTTAGTTTGGTAATCCTTTAAATTCAGGGTTTAATTTTTTTTTTTTGAGCATAAAACAAGTAAGTAAGTTGGTGATCATAGTTGAGGGCGACCCCAAGTCTCCCATTTCAATAGCTACTACACCGAAGTGTAGGAGAGAGCACTACTCCTTCCTCTGGATTGATCGACTTTACCCTTGATACATACCTTATAATGCTGCGTGTTAAGCAAGGAGGTATCAAGTACCATTTTTAAAGTCTTTGGTATGACCCAACTTGGGATTGAACCCTGGTCTCCCAGACCATTGGTGAACACTCTACCCACTAGGACAATGAGCTCTCAAATTATGGACAAAAAATGAAATTTATATTAGTATGGAGAGTCAAAAGTTTGGCAACATTTTTGGTACAAGCTAGTTTGCCGCACATATATCATGAGACCAAAGCAATTCAAGCTATGGAAGGTACCCACAGTGGTTGGCAGTATTATTGTAGATGGTGTGCTAACATGTTGTGCATTGCATCACTCCATGTGTGGTTTGAATCCACACAGATATGCAACAGTCTAATTCAGGAAATTTTGCTTTATGAGTTTGAATAGGACATAATACTATTAAATTGATCCAGCTTAGAGAATGAAGCTATTATAAAATTTTTAAGGGAAACAAGATTTAAATACCACTTAATATGTACATCTTCTCATTCATATATTTGCAAGTAATCAATGAATGAAAATCCTCATTATGTTATCGAATGGTAATCCAGCAAAATTGGCATAATGGTTAGAGTGTTCGCCAATGCCCCGGGAGACCTGGGTTCAATCCCAGGCCGAGTCCTACCAAAGACTTTAAAAATGGTACTTGATGCCTCCTTGCTTAACACTCAGCATTACGAGGTACGGATCAAGAGTAAAGTGGAGAAATTTAGGGAAAGGAGTAGTGCCCTCTCCTACACGTTGGTGTAGTAGCTATCGAAAAGGGAGTCTTCGGGTCACCCTCGATTAAGGTCGCCAACTTTACTTTTACTTACTATTATTAGAGCACAACACTTGAAATGCTCTTGGTGAATAAAGCAATTTTCAGTCCAATTTGCAAATCAATGATAATTTTTAGGTGTCAGCATCCACTCTGAGCATTTTTTTTTAATCATCAAGATTTGTGATATAAATGGAAATAACAATGAAATGATAATTATAATCCAATCTTTTTTTAATAGAAGCATTAATATCATCAAAGACCACATTTACAAGTGAAGTCAGTGATCACAGTTTATCTAGTTATAAATTCAATGAATGCAAAGTGATGCAATACTGAGCTTAAAAGCAATGAAGAACTGCTTTTAGGTGAATAAATCATAGAAAGAAAAAAAATTCTTACCGTTTCTATACACTTTTTATCTTTTACTATCCATGATGGGATAGTGGGAACAGTCTTGCTCCGCCGTGTGTAGCAGTTACTGATTGTTTCCTTTATTTTATCCTGAATTTCTATCATGGAATGATTGCAAAACAAAGATTCATTACTGAGTTCTTTCCAATAAGTTACAAGAAGTTTGTCACCGTGAATGAACTTTGCTCCTGTTGCTTGAGCCCATATATGATTATCATACCAACACTTGAGAGGAATTTGCACATAATAATAAAATTCACTATATTCACATACACGGATAATGTAGGTTTGGCTCCCATGTGTGGATATATAATAGATGAAGTTATTATGCTTAAACCCATAAATGTATTTCATTGGATGGATATTAGCTATCTCTTCATTTGTAGGTATGCCTAAATAGCTTTTACGGTAAGCCAAGTTATAAAATCCATTTTTTGCCTTGGTTATAACTCTTTCTGATATTGTTTTAGGAAAAGCATTGAATGTTCTTCCATCGTATGATATAGCAACATAGAGAGTAGATGTATTTGATATGGGATTCGGAGAAAAAAAGGCTATGGTAGATGTATCACTGCCAACAAAATTTTCAGCTTTATTTGCATAAAAGCGAACTGAGTTTTTAATATCTGCAAGATCATATTTTATACAAGCACCTTGGTTGATTGTTCCACAAGCAAAAAGGTAACGTGAGAATGGTTCAATTTCAAGCACGACGATACTGTTGTTTCTTAAACTTTTAGATGGGCACTCCTTTCTGTTTGGAAAACACTGCTGACTGTCTTCAGAAGGCCCAACAGTTATGTTCCGTTTAAGTTTCAACTTGGAGTCAAGATGGTAGATAGTGTTTCTGCCGCCAATGTAAACATCTCCTGTTTCAGGATCCTGAACAAGTTGAAAGAACTCGTTTTCTTTGGCATGGAATGTTTCATAGATGCCAGCAGCTGATAGGTGGAATAAAATGAAAAGCAAAAAAACAGGTGTCAAGCGTTCAATGAGAATCATTTTGCCAAAATACCTGGTGTTGTCCCACTGTAATATGTAATGTAGAGTTTGCACAGTGCGGCACAACTTACAGGCAATGCACATGTGCAAGAAACAAACTTTTCATTGTGAATAATGTCAACAGTTGCTGTACAAATAGCCACGTTCATTGGAATGGGATCTGAAAAAGAGGAGACAATTTAAATGTTAACAAAAAAAAAAATTGTTAGAATCTTTTTTCTCTTATACTAAACAAAATTTACAAATAACAACATCATCTTTAGCTGAAGCATTGTATTACAAGTCTAGAACTTATTCAGAGCTGTACCTTCAGTTCATACTGGAATAATATATGAAGATGAATATACATGAGAAGGCTAATAAGTTTATAACTTCAGCCAGTTATTAGCTGAATCGTTATCTGAAATTTTCATAATATAATAGTTAAGGTCAGGGGTGGGCAAACATTTCGGTGAGAGGGCTGCATCACTGGGTTATGAATTATCAAAAAGCTGCATTTTTTGAAATCAAAAGAATTTAGTCTTGATTCTAGTGCAAGTGTTTATATTTTATTTAAAAATTCTTTTTTAGAGGCTCTCATGGGCTGTACAAAACAGTGCTGCAGGCTGCATGTGACTCACTGGCTGCAGTTTGCCCACCCCTGGTGAAGGTGATTAATATTTACAACTGAATTAAGTACAGAGACAAGAAAGGAGATTATGTTGAAAAATAATTTTTTTTGTTTTTCATGATTAGATTTCATCGATGACCTTACAGTATTGTCCATAACCAAATATAACGCTAACAATTTTTTTCATAAAAAGTTGATTTTCTTTTAAGCTAAAGATATAAATACTTTATAATTTCTTATGGAACACTGTACAATCAAAATGGATATTCTTAGGTATTATGTATTACCAAAATTTACAGCAGTGAAAGAAACCTAAAAAATTACATCTTTTCTGAAGTCCAAAATAAAATTACACACACATACACATATATATATATAAATAAATAAATAAAAGGGGTATACTTATTTTTGAACAACTACATATTTATATTTGGCTACAAAGTTCCAAGACTGTAGAGTTAGGTAATAAAGTAAGTAGGTTTGGTTGGTTTCTTTGTTTAATGGCATATCAACTCTTTGTAGGTTATTTAATGCCAAAGTAATTCTTGTAGAAGAACAGTAGTGGTACTATTTAACTCATAGCTGGGAGGATAAGGGGGTTCATACCTTTTCCAAGGGTATTTGCCCGAAAGTGATTGTAATAGCACGACTGGAATTCGAACTCGCTGACTACAATTCTGCAGTCCATCGCTTTAACCATTACACCACGAGGACACCCCCTAAAGTAAGTAAAGTTAGTAACCATAGTCAAGGGTGACCCAAAGGTTCCCTTTTCCATAGCTAGCAAGCAGTCAACCTGTATACATCACTGTACAGAGCTGTTACTTCAAAGATACAAATATATAAAAACGTTACACTATTGCATTAGTATATCATGAGACTTCCCAACCTACCATCACTGTAGTTTTTCCTTCTGATACAGAATTCCTTTCATTCAAGTGTTGTAGAATTTAGTTTAAAGCACAGGAAGTCAGTGATTTGAAATAAGCTTCTAATTTTTCTTTTTATTCCTACAGTAATATTGGCATCAATAACAGCAGCAGAAAGAAACCAGTTCAGTAAGAGTTGATAAAAAAGTTAAAACACTTTATCCAGTGTTTGTTGAAATTGAGACTCCACTTGTTGAGTTAGGGTGACTGGGAAGAGAGAGAACAGCAGCAGCTAAGAAGAAAAATATCTGAAATAGTAGGCAGGCTGATTTTCCAACCAGTTGTCAGGAAGAAAAGAGTATTTGTAAGTAAGTAAAGAAAAGATTATCAGATGAAGGAATCAGCAAAGCAGTCAGGGGGATGATGATGACAAGGACCACATAGTCCTTCTATAAACATTCATCTCTGTATGATAGAATCAAATTAGCAGACCCATCCTCCAGGAAGTCAACACAAAAGACCAACAGTTGGGAAATGCAATATCAATGACATCATCACCAGTATTACTCTAAGATGTTAACTTTTGTCTAAGAAGAACATAAATTTTATTTGGCAGTTTTAAATCGTTTTTATTTTCTTGGTTTATTAAGATACACAACTTGAAGAATTTTATTAATCTAAATTTTTAAGATGAAGCTTGATAATTCTTATCATTTAGAGTATTTGGACTACTGTCTTCGTATTTATCGTTTATATTCACAATGTTTTGGATGATGCATTCTTCGGCTTTCTTCACGTGTTTCTAATCAAACACAGAAGCCAACATGGAACTTCAAACCAAACCCTTTATTTAATCAACAGGGTAGATTGTTCTAAATGCATTAACCATAACCGGGTACAAGTGTTAAGTGATAAGTAATCCTTGTTATTTTTATCAGTAGTCAGGCTTGAACAGATATCGACATTTGGTTTATGAACTTCTAAGTGAAACCATCTGGAGGTTGTAGGTTCAATCCTAACTACAGGTAAAAATATCTATCATTTGTATGTTTATACATGGCTCTATCATTAATATATGGTCAGTAAGCAAATAATTTGTCGGTAACATCCTTTTCAAATAAGCCAGAGCTCATTTGCTTACATGCAATTAAATGATTTCAAGTACTGTAATATTAATCATTTGTTTGTATACATTTAAATGGTTAAGTCAGTTTATTTGGTTCAATGGCATATCAACCTTTGTGGGTTATTCAATGCCATATCATGTTTACACATGTAATTTTCAAGTGAATATTTTTTAGCTAACTAAATTTTTAAACAAGTGAGACTGATTTGTTTGCACACAGTAAAATGGTTACAAGTATTTCTATTAAATGATAATAATTCTATTTAATATCATTTCTTAGCACACAATGAAATGGATCCTCATTGGAACAAATTCTGTAAATAGCACCCTAAAAAAATGCAATTGTACTGCCACTTACCTCCTATCACACAATCAATCCAAGCAAGACATACAGGGACTGCTGAAGAAGCAAGAATAAACTCTAGTGGGCTTACACACATGGACACACCACTGTTAGCCAACCAGCAAAGACATACATTCATCAGTTTTGTATAGATACTGGATATTGTCTAGAGGACTTAGTAAGATCGATTGATGGTGTGAGAAAGGGCCAAAAGAATCTGTACAAACACATACAAGTTGGCTGACTGTAGTTGATGGTGACCAGAAGGCGCCCTTTTCAATAACAACAACACCAAGGTGAAGGGGAGGGCACTACTCAACTTAACCTTGATCTATACCTTATTATGCTGAGTGTTAAGCAAGCAGGCATCAAGTACCATATTTTGACTCTTTGGTATGACTCAATCTAGTATTGAACCCAGGCAACTGGCAAATACTAACCATTATGCCAATATACATACATATATATATATATATATATATATATATATATATATATATATATATATCAAGTAAATAATGACTGTGCATATTCAAAGAAAGAGTGCTAAATGCACGGCTATGGAATACCATTTCTAAATTTCTTGTTTTTTTAAACAATTCGGGACATTGGCCCAGCGGTTAGAGTGTTTGCCAATGGCCCGGGAGACCTGGGTTCAATCCCAGGTCGAGTCATACCAAAGACTTTAAAAATGGAACTTGATACCACCTTGCTTAACACTCAGCATTATAAGGTACGGTTCAAGGGTAAAGTGGAGCAATCCAGGGAATGGAGTAGCGCCCTCCCCTACACCTTGGTGTAGTAGCTATCGAAAAGGGAGCCTTCGGGTCACCCTCGACTATGGTCGCTAACTTTACTAACTTTACATATATATAAGATAAAATGCTGCCTGTATATATTACATACACAAAGTATTGAATTATAAATTTTTCATTGACAAATAAAATTTTTTAACATCATTAATCTTATCAAGTAGAAGAGGTTTTCGAATTTTCAAATAATTTCCAGCTTCACAAATTTTTTCTTGGTAAGAATCGCCATGATATTTGAAAAGACCCAAATTTAGTTATCAGTTTCTATCAGTCTTGTAACTGTCAGCTATCAGGAATAAAAATTGGTAGCGCTGCATGTTGTCAAAAGGATGAAAAATGTCTAAGTATTAAATAAAAATCCTTTATCTACTTCTATCTGGTTTGGCCATCTGGAAATCCAACCTTAACCCTGTCTCCACCCCACCCCATCTTGGAACCCCCTTAACACAGCTGATCAAAATAAAAACAGAAATGGGAATAAAGAAGATAACATTTACTAAACATGGCCATAGAGATGGAAGTCAGAAGTTAGTTGATGTCCTTGCTTTTTTCGTTTAGTCTTCCAATTCCACAGCATGAGCCTCATGAAGGCAGGTCAAATGTCAGACATAAACTTCCAAAAAAAGAATTTCAGTTTGGCTTGTGATTGAAAGAATCAAGGGTTTCTTTTTTTGAAATGGAGGGAGTGTGTGTGTTAACCAATCTGAGACTTCCAAGATTGGAGTTGTGAGTCAATGTGAAGAGAAAGAAGCCGACCTTATATAAGATAAAAATGAACAGTTGAGGAAAGGGCAGATTCAGAATAAAATGGATTTCAAAAACACTTGTTTATAAGGATGAAAATTACACACATACAAAAAAAGATGCTTGTAGATAATCAGTATTTAATTCATAAACTATAGCTATGACAGATCATTAAAATTTCAATGTTTATTCATATAAGCTTAAGAACATTAATATTTGGAAGATTATGCAAATGAACATTGAAATATTAACATTTAATTTTGTTTGTCAATCAAATATTAATAGACTATAGACATGTTTTTTTAAAGACTTTTCTTCATCCTTGATTTGAATGCAAGCAAGATATGTAATATAATGGCCGATGGATTTCGTTTTATATATCTTGCCTTTGGGTTTAGTTAGGCTGAGAACCTTCCAGCTCAGTGCATAGGTTAGTTAGGTGCAAACATGAGCACAGGTGTTCGCACGTGGAGCGGAACGGACATATCATTAACAGATGTCAAAATAAAAATCCCAGGACAAGGGGATGTGAATGACGTCATGCACTGGAAGCGTGCGTGGAGGATTTTGGGAGATTTAAGAAAAGTCAGTTGAGTTGGGTTCCTGGTTTGGAGGAAGACGGTTGACTTTTGGGGCTCACCGAAACCAGGCTAGTGGCCTTGTGTAGGGTGCACATGTGATGAGGGGCAGATGGAAAAGTCAGCATAGAAAGATTGCGCCTCTCTCCTTATGTTGAAACCTTTAACTCAAAAGTAATAAAAGATTTCGTACCTGAACTAAGAAGTCGTTACATGTTTTTCGTGTTTCGGGATCCCTATGTTCTATGTATATATGTTATGAATATTCTATGTACATTTCACATACTCATGTATCATGGGTATGTTATAGATAATGTTCTAGTGATATGAATAAACATTAAAATATCAACAAAATCATCAATAACAAGTTTGGTAATTAGGTACCGGTATACCTCCCAGTTAAGTCATTCTCGATTATAAGTCATTTGTCAAAAAATACATATGAAAAAATAAAAATTAAGTTTAAGTCATTTTATTTGATTTTACATCTGTTCACAAATATTCAAGTTATAATATCACAAGAAAAGCGTTAAAAGCACAAAAAATCATGTCACTGTACACTAAATCTCAATAAACAAATTGAATGTAAATATTGATAAATTTAACATGAATTAGTTTATTTTTTACTATTACAAAATAATAAAGAGTCTGCGATGTCCTGTAAAGATCACCAAATTGTAAACATCTACATTTACAATTATGTACGTACACATATTCATAAATGTAGATTTTTTTTTCTGTACTATATTAAAAATTATTTGTTTGTAAGCTTAAAATAGATTCTTACTGACCATATATTATTAAAAATGCATTTATGAATACAGAATTGGAAATGGTTATTTGTGATTTAGCCTAGTGACAAGTAAATTTTAAGACAATTCAACTTTAGTCATTTTTTAACTTAAGTTATCTTAAGTTAACCTTCATGAGTAATTTATTGCCAAAGCCATCCTAGTAGAAAGCAATAGTGGTACTAATTAACCCATAGATAGAGAGGGGTAAAAGGGTTCGTACTTTTCCCAAAGGGTATTAGTCCCAAAGTGAATGCAATGACAGGATCATCATTCTAACTTACTACAATATTGCAGTCGAGCATGTTAGCCACTATACTATGGATATTACCAACAAGAATATTGGAGGGTGTATTTTTACAACTAAATCAGACTTAGCAGATCATGTGTAAAAGGTAAAGGGAACAAATGAAGTAAAAGGATATATAAAACACCAATGAAAAGTTTGTAAAGTGAAGAAAATTGTGCTATAAGTTTGTTAAAAAAAATGAATGCAAAATGAACGTAGATTTGAATTTCATGAATAAACTAGTGATAATTCAGTTTAGAAGTTTAAATCTCTGGCATAAGAAATCAATGTAAGATCATATGAAAGACTTTAGCAATGAAACTAAATTCCTATAATGGTTCATTAAGGATTTTAAGCAAGTTGGGTACCAAACATAATTAATTTGGGACTCCCCCCCTACACTTCAAAATACCAAGGGGGTTTCACCTTTTCAATCTCTTTGGTTGATTCTGATCAAAATTTTAGAAACACAGAAAAAAAGGTTTTCTTTCCCTTTAATTCTAAAAGATTTCAAGATATTTAGCATCAAAGGTCACAAAACAACTAAATGCCTTGTTATATGGATTGATCCTTCTGTCCTGATGCTTCAACTTTTAACTCTCAATATCTAGTTTTCAGTTCAAATATTTATGACAATTAATTTCGGTTTGGTTTGACAACTTATCAACCATTGTAGGTCATTTAATCCCAAATCCATTTTTATACATAAACAGTTCTATTTCAAAGAAGTCAGTTTAACATAAGTACATAGTTTAAATGTCAAAAAAGGTTCTACTTCAAACAATTCAGTTTAGTATAAGCATACTGTTTAGTTTTAATTTAACCCATAGATAGGACCGTACCAGGTTCTACCAGAATGGACCAGAGAGAGATAGTAATACAGAGATACACTGCATTCTCCACAGCTCCAGCATTACTGGAGCCTCACCATCAGGTTGTTTTGTGTCATATCCAGGACATTTGTTGGGGTCAGAGTGGTCTTACCCCTCTGCAGAGAAGCAGTCGGTATATTTTCCATCTCCTGCTGACTGGGCCATAATGACAATTAAGACATACATACTTACACACACATTATATATATATATATATATATATATATATATATATATATATATATATATATATATATATATATATAAAAATCTCATTTCACACAAACTATTAAAATTGCAACTATGAGATTAATGTTCTTGGTGTGACACTAAACTACATAGGATGATAACGCTCCACTTATAGAGATCTGGGGAGTATGGAGGTCCACTCTGATCTGAAATTGAAGTACCTTTTTGGGTCTCTTAAAATTATTTGTATTCAATAGGACTGTGTTCAAAATAAAAAAAAAAACTCTTGAGAAACAACTACACAAAAAAATGTAGATATGAACGTGGTTCCCTAACCTCAAGGCATAAAATAACCCAAGTGTTGTTGAAATGCCATGTAGTTTAAATATAGAAAGGAGTAGTGTTCTTGTCTGCAATGCTGGACACCAAGACCCTCCATAGAACACCTGCCACTCTCACTTCATGTCAATTCTATATGTTACACTTTTGGTACATCTGGGTGGTTAAAAGTCTGACAATTTCTGCTTTTGTATACCTGGATGTCTGAACCAAACTATGTCTCACTTCAAAGAAAAAAGAAAAGTGAAGTTGAATGCGAGCGGATATTTCATATATATTAGACCGGAAATGAGGAGGATTGTGGGAGCATCATTGGAGTGATGACATGTATAACAGACTAAAAAAGGAGACAGTTGTCGCTTTCCTACAAAGAAAAGTGAACACAAGCTATTTGCGATAATAGAGAGAAACAGCTAGAGTGTACATCTTTTTTTTTTATTGCAAGCTATCTTCAGACCATGTAGAGAGAAACTGCTAAAGTGTACAGTTTTTTATTGTGATCTATCTTCAGACCACATAGTGAGAAACTGCTAGAGTGTACAGTTTTTTTTTATTGCAAGCTATCTTCAGACCACATAGTGAGAAACTGCTAGAGTGTACAGTTTTTTTTATTGCAAGCTATCTTCAGACCACGTAGAGAGAAACTGCTAGAGTGTACATCTTTTTTTATTGCAAACTATCTTCAGACCACATAGAGAGAAACTGCTAGAGTGTACATCTTTTTTTATTGCAAACTATCTTCAGACCACGTAGAGAAAAACTGCTAGAGTGTACAGTTTTTTTATTGTGAGCTATCTTTAAACTACATACAGAGAAACTGGTAGAGATCATAATTTTTTTTATTGCAAGCTATCTTCAGATTTTATGAACTGATAGTCTGTTATTACACACACACACACACACATATATATATATATATATATATATATTAGTTTACGACAGTATATGGTTGTCACTATCTTACTTGATAGGTTTGTAGCAGACCAAATACAGTATATTATTCTAATGTTTTAAACCCAGCGTCCATTTTGTCTATTGAACTTACATGTTAAATCAAAAATTCATTTTCTTAATAATGCAATGACGATAATAACTTTGTCCCCTAGCTAAAATCATCACTACTCATAATAAAAAAATTAATTTGGTAAAATCCCAACCCTCTCTTGATTTCCACCACCTTTTGCTACACATATATTCATGAAACAACTTCAAATCTGCCACACGGCGCAATTATCATGACACACACAATAGGCAAATATAATCTACACACAAAAGACTTATACACATTTCTAACGTAAACATTCTTTTGACTGTATCTTTTCAATTTTTTTCAATTTCTCCAAAATCTTTCTTTTTCTGCTTGATGATTGTCTAATAAAGATGGCATGAAACCAGTGGTCTCAGATAAGCATCCAATATATATATATATATATATATATAAAAATGAATATTCACACTAGAATATCTTATAAAGAATATTCATTGAATATCGAGAGTTTGTATATTGGTTTTATTCTTGCACTTCTATTTCATAAATGTAATCTTGTGATTAAAAAAATAAAGAAAGAAAGAAAAAAATAGAGAAAAACAAAATCAACACTTTCTTCTGGTATTTTAATCAAAAAGTTACAATTTTTTCTTTCACAGTTCAGTTGAACAATCATCAAGTTTCGATAGAACATAATTTCTTTTTACAAGACTTAATTATAAGGCTTAACATTTTTTAAATTTTCATTTTGATTAACCAAAAACATGGAGCAATTTATATAATTACTAGTTTGTCCGTGCAATCAAAAAGATGATGGCAGTTTTGCAATAGTCCTGGTTAAAATATAAAAAAAATTTGCTCAACATTTGTTTTATGTTTAAATACTTTTGATTTTCTGAATATTTAACTAAAAGCAAGGCCAGTTTCAGGGCTGTATGCACCTCCCACAATCTATGATACAGGGCCCTTAATCTACTTCATGTCACTTTCCAGAACCTTCTGGGGCCCTAAGCAAACTTGGACACTCAAATTAAAGGGGTTCAGGGGTAGTATGCACCAGTCATGTCTAAAAGTAAAATTAAATCAAGATAACAGTTGATCCACTACCTTGTCTCATTGAAAGGAATAAAAATAATAAAATTTGTTAAACTAAATTTTAACATATTTAAGCATAAAACTTTAACAGTTAATTTATCTAAAGTGTTAATTGCTATTTAAGATTTTATTTAATTTTATATTTCTTGCATGTGAATGTATATACACCTGTTGATTGTCTCGAATAGGAAAATGTTCTACCCTTCACCCAAATTTATTTGGTTTGGTTTATTTGTTTAATGGCATACCAACTAGTTATGGGTTATTTAATGCTGAAATTTGTAGATGTTTCATTACCATCATAACTATTTATATTTTCAACATTTCAATGTAATCATTTTTTTTTTTACTATAATCTTGATTTGTTTACACATAGTTATATGGTTTCAAGTATTTCTATCTTATACAAACAATTTTCAAACAAATCTATCTGACCTATAGGTGGGACCTTAGAGCTTCAGAACTGGAGCCTCACTACCAGATTAAGTTTATTGTCATATCAGGATACTCCTTTTAGGGGAGGGGGTCTTGCCTCTCTGCAGAGGATGCAGTTGGTGTATTCTAAGCCTTGTCAACAAGGCTTTCTATCATAATAGTAATAATTTAAACAACTATATGGTTTCAAGTATTCCTATCTAACAATAATAATTTGCAAGCAATTACATGTGTATTTCTAATCCTCTTGGGAAGATGTGGCCCTGGAGGTGACTGTGTCCTCTGTAAAGTACACAGATGTAACTTACAAAACGCATTCAAGGTTAATTGGCCACACAATTACCATGGTGTTAATTTGGCATTGCTTGTATGTGATATGGACAGTTGGCTCAGTTGTAGAGTTTCAGCTCTGCAATCTGTGGTCGCTGGTTTGATCTCCTGTGGTGGAGATCACGGTATACACTGCTCATGAGACCTAATAAGGTCGAAACAGCTGTCCAGTGTTTCCATATGTCGTGTATAAGTGTTCGCCAGATTTTCTGGTCATGGTAATTCAATTCACAATTCAATTTAACATCAGTCATTTCAAGATAGTTAAATGGTTAAACAGTTCTATTTAACCTATAGATGGGACCCTAACAGGTGCTACCACTCTGAATCAGAGTGGACCTGGAAGTAATAGCAATTAAGGAGTATTCCACATTCCTGAAAGGTCCAGGACTGGAACCTTACCATCTGATATAGTTTTGCGTCATATCAAAGATACTCATCAGGTGGTTGGGGTCTACCCCTCAGCAGAGGTACAGTTAGCATATTCTACATCCCCAACTGACTTGATTGGTTTTTGGAAGAGTCAAAGAATCTCCAGAAAGGATGTGCCAAATGTGCTGAACTGTGGAAAGAATCTGAAATAGCATTTATATTTCATGACTCTAGGTGACAATTTCTTAACTTTTTAACTCATGCGGAACACTTGAGATAATTTTCATGTCTCACGAAAACCTGCATAAAAATTACTATCCCATTATTAGCCTATTTGTTACCATTTTTTGTGGAACCCCAAGTGATCTCTTGCAGTATTCTTGGGTTCTAGGGAACACAATGTTAGAGCCTGGGGAAAAAAGCAGATGGCCAATATATCAAAACCAATTCCATGAGAAAAAGAAAATGCTGTTGCCAGTCTTTGTCTAATTACTCATGTATGATATTTAAAAAAAAACTCTTAGTTGCATTTATTCAATTTGAAAAAGAATTTGAATTCTCTTTTAAAATCTAAAAGGCTGAACAAAAAAAGTTTTCAAGTTTCAGGAAATCCCTGTATAACAATTATCATATACCATTATTAGCCTATTACCATTTTTTGCAGAATTCATGGGTTCTGAGGAACACCAATTAAGAAACACTGCTCAAAGTTATTACTTTCTTGGTCAAGTCAAGAACTCTCTCTCTCTCTCATTATATATATATATATATATTATATATATATATATATATATATATATATATATATATATATATATATATATATATATATATATCACACATACACATATCTAAATATATGAAATACAATACAACATTTATAAAAGTACATTGAGAAAAAAAAACAACTTTAAAATGGTTAAATGCTGTTTGAAAAAGTAAGTATTTATACAACTCCTCCATCATGAGCAAAATGCAATACAATGGTCAAATTTTAAGAGGAGTAAAGATGGTTTGAATTCAGAGTTTTCCTTCTTGGTTGCCTAACCAAGGCTAAAGAACTCACTCTGCCCTACTATTTATCCATAGCTGGAGGGAGAAAAAACAAATCCATGTTTTTCCCAAGGGCATTAGTGCGATGTGAAATGCAAACAGAGTAAAAAGAGAAATGTTTTCGGTACAATGACAGTTCAAATTATTTTCTAACAAAAATATCTAACTTGAGAACAAATTTTAAATTACTATTATATTTATTTATTTATTTTAAATACATAGGTATCATTTCAGTAATATCCATTCTGAACAGACCTGTTTTGAATATCAGGAAGAACAAACAACATACACGATAGAAATTTGAGAACAAAAAGTTTTAAAAAAATAAAAATAAAAAATAATTCTCATTCCTCTTCAGTAAGCAAAACAGAAATACAACCCATTTTTTCATAAAAAAGAGAAAATCCAAATCAGAAAATCCCAAGTAAAATTCTGAATAGGAAAAAATATTAATAGAAAGAAGAAAATTCATTAAAATATTTTAGTTTACAAAAGTTTTGGTCCTTTTACTTGGCTTAAAATGGTTTTATGCAAAAGAAAAACTATTCAAACTAATTTTGGATTTAGTCTTTTAATAAAAGTCTACAAAAAAAAAAATGCAATCAGAAAATCCCAAGTAAATTTCTCAACAGGAAAAATATATGAATAGAAAGAAAGTCACTAAAATATTTTAAAAGTTTTGTCATTTTACTGGGCTAAGCATGGTTTTATGCAAAAGAAAAATTATTGAGACTAGTTTTGGACTTAGTCTTTTAATAAAAGTCTACAAAAATATGTCATTCAGAAAAAAAGCACAGATTGTTCTCACTAGGTCATTATGGTGTGTTGAATGAATGAACTGATGTATTGTTGGAAGAAGAAACTGTATGCCAAACAATTCGCTAGGATTGCTTAGATAGAATTACAGCACCTCCCAATATTCCTAGAAGAATAGCAAAATATAGAATAAAAACTAATTGTTTCATTTGGGGTCATTATAAGGGATTGCTGAAAGGAAAGATGTCCAACATGTGTTTGAAGAGAAGAGAAACTTATTTGTACTTTTTAGTTACCATGTCCAGGAAAGACAGGAAATCTTGCCCAGTGAAATAAATAAAATACCAATTAGGAATGTCCTGCTGAGGCACCTGCATAACAGGAAAAAAAAGAGACTTGCATTCCATCAAATAACAATCATCTCAGCTTGTTTTCTTTTTCTTCCTTTCATTTTTTCTTTGAAACAGAAAGTCATTCATTCTTCCCTTATCTTTGGCATGACTAAGTAGAGATGAACTCAGCTGGAAGTTGGTTGTCTCACATTATTCAAATAAAATGGATGGAAAAGAAAGCTAAAATCTATTGTGAGTATGAAATGCCCAAGGAACATTAGAGGTAATTTTTTCCAGACCAAAGAAAGCTGATAAAAAACAAAAGTCCTTATAGTTCAATCACAGATGGTTTGAAATACAATCAAGCTTGCATGCTTATCTGCCACAGAGCAAGAATTACCAAACTCTTTTTGTAAGCCATGATCAAAGAGTTCAATCTTCACTTGCCCCCCCTCCAACTTTTGTATTGTGCCAGACAAAGCTTTGAATATACGTGGTGCATTTAATAAGTTTCCAGACTTTTTTGTACAGGCATTTAAAATTGTCATAGACACTTCAGTATGTTATTGCTATACATCTTATGAGATGACAGACCAATTTTTATGATTTCAGGTTCAAATGAACAGCTACAGCAGCAATTGGAATACACCCTACTACAGCTGATGAATTTCAAAAATGCAATCTGGACTTTAGAAGAACAGTATGCAATAAAATTCTGTTTTAAACTTGGAAAAAATGCCATGCGATGAAAGCTGGATCTACTGCTTTAACCCAGAGATCCAAGAAGGTCAGACAGAGCAAATCCACCCATAAATTTTTGATGATCCCTTTTTTTGACAGCACTGGCATGATCTACATGCACTGGGTTCCCACTGGACAGACAATCAACAAGGAATACTATGTTGAGGTTTTAAGGGAGTTCAGGAAGAGATTCCGTCAGAAGAGGCCAGTACTCTTCAAATCGAGTCAGTGGCATTTCCAGCAGGACAATGCACCAGTCCACAACTCCATCCTTGTCACAGACTATTTGACCAAGATGGGCATCAATACAGTTTGTCACCGTCCCTATAGGCCAGACCTTCCTCCCTGTGACTTTTTGGTTATTCCCTAAGCTCAGAGGCTGTCGTTATGAGACAATTGAAGAGATTAAAGAGGTTGTGATGAAGGTCATTGACACGCTCACACAAGAGGACTTCCATGGGGCCTTCCAGAAGTTGTTGGAATGGTACAACAAGTGCATTGCAATAGTTTGAAGGTAACATTGTAGGTAACAAGTCAGAGCTCATATGTTTGCATACAGTTAAATACTTTCAAGTATAGATATCTAATACTAACAATTCAATTTAACATCAGCCATTTGTACATAGTTAAATGGTTAAACAGTTCTATTTAGCCTCTAGATGGGACCCTAACAGGTGCTACCACTCTGAATCAGAGTGGACCTGGGAGTAATAGCCAATAAGGAGTATTCCACATTCCTGAAAGGTCCAGGACTGGAACCTTACCATCTGATATAGTTTTGCATCATATCAAGGATACTCACCTGTATCTAAGTGGGGTAAGGGAATTCATGTCTTTCCCGTAAGTATAAGCCCAAAAGTTAAGGAAATAGCATGACTGGAGTTTGAACTTGCTTTTTACTGTGTCATAGTCCTTTACATTAGCCACAACACAGCAAGAACACATCCAGAGACAGAGATAAATATGAAAAAAATGCAGGTGTTGAAGATTGTATTGTGCCATCATTTAAACTGTGTGTATACCTTGAATCTCAAGATTTAAAATGTCTACTTTTACCAACCAGTAGCACTGGGAAGTGAGATGTATCTCTTTCACCAACAAGGTTGACTTCAAAATTCATTAATATATCCATTGGTTTAGTTTCTTTGTTTAATGGCATATCAACTTTCATTGGTTACTTAATGCCAAAACAACAGTGGTACTATTTTTACTATTTTAGGGAGATAAAGGTGTTAGTTTGAAATTGAATGTAATATTCTGAAGTCGTTTGCTATGATGTTGCAGTCTAGCATGTTAGCCACTATACCATGGAGACTTCTCCTGTAAATCATGGTGACCAAACAGAGTCAAAATTTTAGATAAGAATTTAAAAGATAACTCTGTATCAGTCTATAGACTTATTGGTTATCCTACACTATTCATACAGTAGCCAGTAGGGGTTGTAGAATACATTGACTGCATCTCTGCAGTCGAGTAAGAACCCTCCACCACCAGCGAGAGTCCTGGATATGATATCAAACAATCTGATGGTGAGGCTCTAGTAATACTAGAGCTCTGGGGAATGTGGGTACCCCTTTATTACTATTGATCCCAGGCTCACTCTGATCTGGTGTGGAGGCACCTGATAGAGTCTGATCTATGGATTAAATAGAACTATTTGACATTTAAATTGAGAGTGAACAAATGACTTATGCTAAATTGAATTCATTGAATTGTTAGTGTTAAATATGAATACTTGAAACTATTTAACTGTGTACAAACAAATGATTAATAGTAAGTAGAATTATTTGTATTAGATAGAAATAAGTTTCTTTTATCCCCAAATAGGAATAAAGTCAAACAATATCCCGTGAACAGCAGGAATGGTCTGATCAATTAAAAATGTCATCAAAATTTTTTTTTTAAATCCAGTTTAGCATCTGAGGATTTTACAAAATTTTCTGATTTAAAACAGCAATTTTCAGACTTTTCCATTTTATTTGAAAGCAAAAAGTTTTCAGTCACCAGCATAGAAGGGCCATTGTTAAAAAGGTCCAAGTTTTCCTTAGAGGAAACAGAATTAGCTTTAGTAAACTTCCTGGAGGGATGGGTTTCAATATACATATAACTGAATGAAAGGTCATAAAAAGAATTCTTAAGTTAACTTATACATCAGATTTTAACTTCATTTTTCCTTTTTTTTTTTCTTTTTTGTTCAATTCCTTCTTTTCTAATCAGAATTTCAGAACCTGAAAGAAAACCATATATAAAAACAAAAACAAAAAAAAAAGTGAAAATTGCAAAAAGGTACAGACTGGTTCTTGTTCTTAGTGTATTTGATAGCTATGAATGGTTATTTGTTCTTGGAGAGGGCAGCTCACCAGTCAGAGGAGAGTCAGACATGTTTGCTTCAGTGTCAAACACCTCATACACCAAGTTAAAGATAAGGATCTCCACAATCAGTTTGGTTGGAATCTAACTCCTGTCTTTTAGCTGTTGCTTCCAAATGAATCAAAAACCTCAAAGAGGTAAGAGAACAGAGCCCTTCCCTTCCAGAAAGGCTGCGTATTTAATTCTTGATTGTGTAAAATAAAGTTATTAACTGCCTGTTCCAAGTTGAGATTGAAAGATATGATTTGTATGTTAGAACAGTGAGGAAAACACAAGGGAGAGAAAAAAAATAAAAATAAACATGCAACTGACCAACAAAACAGAGAGAGAGTGTTGTCTACATCCCCCACTTCCAGGCCTCTTTGAAAAATCAGACATGAATAGGTTACATAAATATGGAGAAATTAAGGACCCTGCAGACTGAAGGGGCAGCAGTTTTTGTACTATTATTTTTTGCCTTTTGTTGGGGAAAGATTTAAATGCCTTGAAAGTCGTTCTGATAAAGTCACTTTTTTTCTTCTTTATTTTAACTTGGTTTTACATTGGAATAATGAAAGTGTTTTTCAACAAAATTCTTACTATTTTCCTTAAAATGTCACTGAGGGCCGAACTGTAAAGAACTTAATCAATTTCAAATACTTAAAATTTAGATAAAAGCTCTCTTGCTCTCACTGTCTACAACAGAGCTGATATTCTAAATGACCATTACTTTTTAAAATTCTATTAAATTTACATTCACTTGAAAATCAAACATGTACACATCAAATTTTCATGACCAGATATCATATGGATACAGTTAAATATGGTGGAATGCAGTGAACAACTAATTAACGTCAAAGATTTTCTATTGTTTAAATTCTAAAAATTATTTTCATATGTCATTCATGTTAAAAAGAAATTTATGCAATCCAAAATTGAATAAAATTCTGGCACTAAGAGAGGAATTATTTTAATGGAAAAATACTATCATAGAAAAAAAAGTAAAACGTTATTTTCCATGACTTCATTTATTTGTCAAATAAATTTTGTTGCATATATCATTCAATTCAGTAAATTCGTAATAGGAAATAATTCCAATAGGACAAATAAAATATTCAAAAATAGAATATTAAATTTAAATAATCCTGGTAAAGAGCTCAATGTAAATGAAATCCACAGAACATGAATTTTTGACATGTTTTATCGTAATTGTAATTTTTGTCTTTGTTAGATTTGATGTAGTTTTACAGGTCATAAATTTTGATACTTATTGTTACTTGAAGGTTTAGGCTAACTTTAATACATTGGAGAAATAGTTTTTTTTTTTTTTTCACCTCTCTCTGTCTGGTTGTAAATCTATTTTATTCCTTGTTAGATCTGAAGAAGTCCTGTTAGTTCTTTTTAGAGCATTGATTTATATCAATGCTTTTAACAGAATAGAAATAAATTTATTATCTTAATATGACCGATTGTTGTACTTTTTGGAAAAAAAAAAAAAAAAAAAATCATATATATCTCAGACCTTTGGTGGTTATTTCTAACTGGAATTTTCATGATTTCAGCTAGTTTATAGAATTTTAACTCACTTGATCAAGTTGAATTTCAACATATTTCAGATTGGTTTCTTTCTTTCTTTGTTTTAATGGCATATTAATCTTTGTAGGCTATTTAATGCCAAAGCCATTCTCCTTGAAGAACAGTAGTGGTACTATTTAACCCATAGCTGGGAGGATAAGGGGGTTCATACCTTTCCCAAGGGTATTTGTCCGTAAGTGAACGTAATACCACGACTGGAGTACAAACTCGCTTACCACGATTCTGCAGTCCATCGCTTTAACCATGAGGACACCCCCACATATTTCAGAGAACATCCATTAAATTCTAAACTTTGCTGTTGAGTTGTTTCCGTTTTGTTTATAACAATTCAAACCTTTCAGCCATGTGTAAAATGCAACATAACATTCAACTTTTGAACCAAGTAAAGATTGAATTCAGAGTTTTCCTTCTCCTAGACTTGTTACCTAATAAAGAAGAAACTAGTCTGCCCTATGATTTACTCATGACGAGAGAAGGGACGGATCAATCCCTTTCCCAAAGTTATTTATGTGAAATGAAATGGAAACAGTAAAAGGTGTAATGTTTTAGGTATAAGAAAATTTCAATTTTTTTCATAAGAAAAAAATATCAAACTTGAAAAACAAATTTCTGTTGAACTTTTTTTGTTTTGTTTTTCAAACAAGTAGGTCAAACCAGTTCTGATCAGATCTGTTTTGAATCAAAGAAAGAAAAAGAACCCAGTCTGACATAGCTGGAGGGAGAACACATAGATTTATGCCTTTTTCACATTCAGGATTTGATCTTATGTAGTTGATTCCATAACCATCATACTAACTCTGCCGCCAATCATGTCGGTTCCAATTTTAACTGTGTTTAAAAGAATTCCACATGAGGAAAAAAATTTTTTGATTTTTACCAACATGAATATCCTCATTGGCATAATTCTTCATTGAATGGTTTTATTCTTCTAGAAGTGGAAATACAAGATAATAGAATTTACCAGCAGAATAGTAAGCAGAGGGAGAAAGAAATGAAACATTTCCACTGGCTTGGGTCAAGATAAGAAAGTATCTATATTCAGTTCAAGCCTGATAAGTGGACATTATGTCTAGAGGACAAAGAAAAGCAAATGGCCGGGCTTCTTCCATTTCCTGATTAAAAGATTAAATTTGCCTGAATTACTTCAACTGACTTTTTAGCCAATGAGGAGAAAGAAGAATCTCTAAGACAGTTGCAATGGCACAACCAACTGACATCCAAATTAAGAGAAAGTTAAAAAAACAGTTTACAATAGATGCAAGAAAAAAAATCATGAACATTTTTAGCACCAAATTTATAATTTTCTCTTAATTTCTATTTTACGCAATCTGTGTAATTATTATTAACCCTTTCATTGGTAGATAGTTTGTTTAATCTTGTAGAGAGGGCAAATTATTTTCAGAAAAATTGCTGAACAGAAGATATATTCAAACAAATCTATATATACAATTTTAATATAATATATAAAGACATAGATAATTAATATAATCTTGATATGATTATATTCATAAAATTTTAATGATAAATAAAAAAACAACATAATTTATTCAGCAATTTTGTGTCATAACACAATAGCAGGAAAATGATAAAGCACTTAATTAGAATATTTTGCAAAAGAACCTTTACACAATCCTGGACCATTAGTGATGCTTCTACAAATTAACACTGAATTGGTCAACAAGCAGTCAATAGGAAAATGCCTTACATTGAGCTATCAGTAAAAATTTTAAAAATGTCACTTTGCCTGTGTACTATTAGCAACAAAAAAGCAGCTCTGACTGCCAATTGACAAGCATGCATTATTTTGTAAACTCTAACCATTAAAGAGACAAGAAATCTGTAAGTAAAATTAGATAAAATCAATAAAGATGAAGATGAAACAAAAATCATTAACTCACAACCTTTATACCTAAAAAGGATTTATGAAAATATTTTTAAAATATTCAGAGATTTCAATTTATTAAAAAAAAATTGTTCAAGTTGAAAACTTTTCAATATATGAATACTGCTTCTAAAATAATGTTTCCTATTCATTTCCACAGAAATTATAATAATTAAAACATTGCACTTGTTCAATTCAACTATGGTAATGTTTATACAGTTATATGATAGTGTTTATACAGTTATATGATAGTGTTTATACAGTTATATAGTATCAAATATTCTTAACTAATACAAACAGTTTATACACAATTACATACCTTAAAACAACTATACCTCTTTAATGATAGTGATTTGTTTGGATGCAATTATATGGTTTTAAGTATTCTTACCTTTTTATTCATAATATACACTTAGTATTGAGAGAAATTATAAGAGATACAGGTAGCCCATTAGAACTACTGGATAGAGCAAATTTTCATCAACAAAACACTTAATCACAGTTATTGGTTATGTCTTCTTGCCAGTAAGGATTAAGTCTGTATATGGTAGTCCCTCATCAACTCTCACTTCATTAAACAAAACAAAAAAACCTCAAAACAATGTCATAAAGTGGTGGTGGCATGAAAGTAGATAAGAATACAGTTTTATGTGCAAAAGAAAATTAAATATTTCTATTCATTAAATTTTTGAATTAAGTGAAAAAATTTCCAACTTGAGAGAACTAAGGAAACTGATATTAGAATTGACAAACGGTCTTTGTCAAACAGTTGATACTTATCAACTGGTACTTCCTTTCAATATAGATTAATATGTCTTGCTTGAAACGCACTAATTAACTTAGCAGATATTGAACGACGCTGGAGATGCCACTGCAGCTGCATGTCAGAATTAAGAGAAGAAAACATTGCTTTATACACAACCACATTTTTTACAATTCAAGCACATGTTTTTTTGTTATTCAACAAATTGACCCCATGCAAAGTGGAGTCTTTTTTTTCCACCAAAAAGAAGAAAAATTAACATTGTTTCAGCTTTGTTAAAGAATGTTAGGGGCCAGGGATCACATCTGGATTCACAATGTGAGAGAATGGTTTAAACTGATGTAAAATAGGTTTTGATTTTGATTTTAGAATTTTCAGGATATTTTTTTTCTTGGTGGGTGTGGAGGGGAGTAGAAATGTAACAAAGTTGATTCCTTTCATTTTTTTTTAGCTTGAAAATTTTTGCGCAAAGCCATTCACTAAAATATAATCCACTTTTAAATTTATGGGTAATTTATGATGTAATGGTTAACAAGTTTTTATTGAAGATCCATCGGTAGTGAATAATGAGTTCCACCTTTAATAGGATTTGGTTTCTTTGTTTAATGGTATATCAACCTTCAAGAATTATTTAATGCCAAAGCTATCCTTGTAAAAGGAGAATAGTGGTACTATTTAACCCATATCAGGGAGATTGGGCATTAAAAGAGTATTAGTCTGAAAGTGAACATAATAGCGTGAGTGGGGTTTGAACTTTCTTACTTCAAGGCTGTAGTCCAGCACATTTGCCACTATGCCATGGAGGAATCCCTCATCCTTATTAGGTATCTTCATACTTCTGGCCTTATAGCACTAATACCCTTGGGGAAGGAATGAATCCAATTATTCTCCCTCCAGCTATGGGTAAATAGTAGGGCAGACTAGGTTCTTCAGCTTTGGTTAGGCAACTAGTCTAGGAGAAGGAAAACTCTGAATTCAAACCTGTTAAACTCCACTTAAAAATTGACCTTGTGTCATATCCTGCCTGAGCGGAGGGGTTGGGTAAATATAATTAGTAAAGCAACGGTCAAGGAAGTAGGTTAACTGACCAAACTCAGGTTAGTAAATGACTAACTTAAAATTCATTATTTACACAAATTAAAATTGTCTATCTATGATATGCACTAAATATTGTGAGTCTTATTTAAAAACATATTAAGGGGGTGGGAGCATTTGTCTTATGGCGGGTAATTATTGGGATTAGAGTTACATTTGTCTTGATACCACTTCTTTTCCAATTTCTCTATGCAGAGCATATCCACATGAAAAAGACTGAACACTTTTAAAGGAGTTATCAGAGGAGATGACAACTTCCCTGGGAAAATGTAATGACAAATATCAGAAGAATAACCATTAAAAAGGTGATGAACAAATTCAGACCAACGCCTTCATCTTGATATTCAGTCAATCCCATACTCCAAAGGAAGTGAAAATGCCAAAAATATGGACACCACAGAGAAACTTGCAATGAACAAGAGGCATGTGCCAAGTATATTGAATAGGACCTGGACCATATGGAGGAAGATCGCTTAAAGGAAATCAGATGTCTAAGCTACCACCAAGACCGTCTTGCTTACTCAAGATCTTATGACATCTATAAAACAAAAAAAATATTAGGAGTAAAGCACAAGAAGAATACAAATTTCCTGGAAGTGAGGAAAATAGTAGGGTCCTACATGGGAGTAAACATTTACACTTCTGTTGCACGGAGGATGGATCCAATCAATCAAGACAACAAATATAGAGCTCTAGCAGAGAAACTAATTCAGTTGGAACTAAATGATCGGTCAAAGCTTCAGGAGCACCTTAAAAAATACACTCAACTAAATTTCAGCATGTATGATCTCAAAGACAAGAAATCACAAATAAAGAGATATCCAATGAGGTTGTCCAAGGAAAAACACACAGAATCTACCACTCAAACATGAAACACCACTCCTAAAAGAGAAAAATCTCCAACAAAACAGCTCTCCAATTTGTCCACCAAGAAACATCAAAAGAGACAAAGGCTTGTCTCCCAAAAAGCCAGAACAACTTAAATAAAAACCATAAGCTCCCATTGGCCAAGCTGGAAAAATACATATGAACACCAAAGTGAGCAATCAAAGATCAGGAAGTGCATTTCAACTGTCTTCAGCCAAATTTGAGAGAGTCTCCTCAACATCAAGAACAAAGTCACCTATGGGAATGAATAAAATGTGCAATGCTCAAGGATCAATAAAATCCCTACAAAGATCTTAAAGTATAGAAAGTATGGATAGTGAGACTGATAATGTATAGTTGTCAACTACAATCGAGAAGATATAATAAATAACTACAATACTTGAAACCATTTAACTGTGTGCAAACAGATAAGCTCAATCTCTTTAAATGTTAAAAAGTAAAAAGGAAATTACTGACAAACTAATCTCTTAAATATTATACATATCTATTTAAATTTGTGCAAACAAATGACCAATATTAAATTGTTACATAGCAATACTCAAAACCATTTAACTGTATACAAACAAATGATTATTAGTAAATAGAATTATTCATATTAGATAGAAATACTTGAAACCATTTAACTGTATACAAACAAATGATTAATAGTAAATAGAATTATTCATATTAGATAGAAATACTTGAAACCGTTTAACTGTGGTAATAAATGAGCTCAGGCTTGTTTAAAAATGTTATTAACAAAATGTTTTCACATTATATGTATTTAATATACGTGTATGAACAGGATTTGACATTAAATAATCTACAATGTTTGATATGACATAAATCCAATCCAAACCAAACCAAACCGACAAACAATTCACTTAAAAATCATATGTATAACCATTTAACTGTGCGCAAACAAATGGCTGATGTTAAATTGAATTGTTAGTGTTATATAGCAATACTTGGAACCATTAAATCATGTGCAAACAAATGAGTTCTGGCTTGTTTAAAATCTTATCTATAAAGTATTTGTTTACAAATCATAGGTTTAATATATGTACAGGGTGGAATGATAAAATTGTCACCCTAGAAAAGACGACATGATTCCATTTACGTTTAATGAAAACCGGTTTTCTTTTTTTGTTGCAGACCATCTACTAGTTGGCCAGTTGTGTACAAATCCCAAGAGCGATAGGAGCCTTCAATCATGCCTGAAAGGGACACAATGTTCAACGAGCGAGATCGGAAATTCGCCGCTGTACAACCCATGCTCTCTACCGATCCAAATTATGACAACAGGACCATTACCAGCACCCTCAAAATGCAAATCCAGACGGTTCAACGTGCCCAGGGTGATGAAAACAAAGTTTCCGGCTACAGTTATGGTTTTTGATGTGGTTTCAAGTGAGGGCCACATCATGCCGCCTCATATCTTCGAAGTCAGCTTGAAAGTCAACACCAAAGTGTACCTGGATATGCTGAAGAGTGTGGTGATCCCCTGGTGCAATCAGGTGGCCGTGGCAGACCCTGGGTATGGCAGCAGGACTCAGCGCTGGCCCACAAGTCCAAAGAGACCCAAGATTGGCTTCAGAAGGAGTGCTACGACTTTGTACCCTTCTCTCACTGCCCCCCTCCTCCCCCGACCTGAACCCGCTGGACGACTTCATTTGGTCATACATCGAGAACATCACCAACATGACCTCCCACAAAACCAAAGCCAGCCTGATCACCGCTATCCGCCGAGTATTCATTGGCGCTTGTTGAAAAGGCATGCTCCCAGTTCTGAATCTGTATCGAGGCGGTGATTGAGGCTGAAGGCGGCTACATTGAATAGATGTCAGCTCTACTACATAATAAGTTAGCTGAATTGATTTTTTCAATAAAAGTTTTAAAATAAAGCTGTAGTATTGTTTTCTTTATGACGACAATTTTATCGTTTCATCCTGTATAAACAGGATTTGGTATTAAATAAGATAAAAAAGGTTAATATACCATTAAACCCAACCAACTAATCAACAACATTCCTATTTTACTACAGAAATGCATTGACAATCCACAAGAAAGGGATTGTCAGGATTAGGAGATAATTTGATACTTGGGGAATAGAGCTCATTAAAGAATGTTATTTACAAAATGTGTTATATATATATATATCTTTAAGAAAAAACAAAACGGGTTACATTAGGATTATAAATTTATTTCCATCCTGCGATGTGTTTTTGATATAAATCAAAAACACAAAAAAAAATTTAACAGGACTTCTTCAGATCTTATGGATAAAATAATTCAGAATATATATATGTGTGTGTGTGTGTGTGTGTGTGTGTGTGTAAATAGGATTTGGCATACAATGGTTTATATAACATCAAACCAAACCTTTTGCATGCAAACAAATGAGCTCTGGCTTGTTTAAAATATTATCTACAAAGTATTCATTTACAAATCATAGATTTAATATATGTATAAACAGGATTTGGCATTACATAACCTACAAAGGATGATATACCATACTATACCAACCAACCAGCCAAAAACAAGCTGCCCTCAACAGTTGTTAGCCTAGCTAGTCAGAGCAGTAGAATATACTGATAAGAGCCCTCCCCACCCCAACAAGTGTCCTTGGTATGACTGAATCTTCTGATGGCAAGAATATGGAGTACCCCTTCATTACCATTGCTCCTTGGTCCACTCTGACCCAGATAGGGTCCTCTATCATTCAAATGATAAATAGTTAATATAATTATTCATATTAGAAATACTTGAAACCATTTAACTGTGTGCAAAAAAATTAAAAAAAACCTGGGTTAATTTAAAAATGTTATCAACAAAATGTATTTACGAATCATAAATATTTAATATATGTATAAAGAGGCTTTGGCATTAAATAATCTGTAATGGTTGATATGCCATAAAATCCAACCAAATTGAACTGATGAGTGTCAGAAGGAAGATGTCCCTGAGGATCAATAAAAGAAATGAAAATATCTGCTATTTTTCGGCTTTTTAAAAATTTTGTACCCACAAAACATTTATTGTTTAGTTCTTTGTGAAAATCAAAACATTTCAATATTTTTTTTTTTATAACAACCTACTAATAATTTATTTTATTGATAGCTGTAGAAACACTGGTGCTTGTATTATTCTCTTGATTTTTACTGCTTTATTCCTCTTACATTTCACAAAGAAATTGTGGAGATCAAAAGTTAATGGATAGAAAAGTCAATTACCAAAGAATTAAGTCCCTTTAAGGAAGCATTTCAATTCTATAAACATCTGTGACTGTTCATTCTCCAATGCATTGCCAGTTATATTTTTCTTTGCTTTCTCTCTCTATTTTTCTATGTTCCTTTTTTTGTTGTATTGACTTCAGTTTTTCATTTGAGGTACACCTTTTTTTTTTCTATTTCTGTAATAAACTTGTTGGCTAAATGGCATCTTCAAAGCTGTTAATGGAAGGAGGAAAGGGGGGGGTAGGTGGATCTTTATTTTGACTGTCAAGGTTTCTCTGTAAGCTAAGGAGAGGACACTTGCCTTAAAGACAGGATTGAGGCAGGGAGAAATAAATGGTGTCTAGCTCAACAAAAATTACAGTAATAAGAATATCCACTTTGAAATGTCACATGGCCAAAAAAGGTCACATGCAATAAGTTGCAGTTTCAAAGAAGGAATTAAATATGTCAAATTTTTGCTTCATCTCAGTTATTTTTCTACTTTTTATTCAGATGAAAAAAACTTTTTCTTCTCAAAAGATAGACATTGTTTCATATTTCATAATTTTTGGCCTTTGGCAGAGGAAAATCTTTTTATGATTATTTTCAAGTTTTTATGTGAGCCCATTTTAGTCAAGACAAATAAATAGCTATTAAGCTTTAGGAAAAAAAACAAAAAACATTTAAATCAGTTCTTGAATGCTAAACTTTAAAAATATTTTTAAAAGTATCTATCTGATAGTGTAAAGAGACAGTAAATAATTATTTCCTTTAGAAAATTGGCAGGTCTGTTGCAGTGCCTCATGGAATGCCACATTATAGTCCCAGAAACTCATTCTTGACTTCTCTTTTGCCTTTGTTCTTTCAACAAGAATATAAGATAATTAGGAATTATCCTCAAGACGGCTGTGTACCCAAATGTAAAGAGGCCAAGGGTAGAGGGAGAAGACAGGATGGAAAGGACTTGAGCACAACTTAGGATGGACAGAGGCTGTGTACCCAGATGTAAAGAGGCCAAGGGTAGAGGAGAAGGCAAGATGGAAGGGACTTGAGCACAACTTGGGATGGACAGAGGCTGTGTACCCAGATGTAAAGAGGCCAAGGGTAGAGGAGAAGACAGGACGGAAAGGACTTGAGCACAACTTAGGATGGACAGAGGCTGTGTACCCAGATGTAAAGAGGCCAAGGGTAGAGGAGAAAGCAGGACAGAAGGAACTTGAGCACATGACTTGAGATAGTCAGAGGCAGAAGTGACTTGGGAGTGGCCAGATGAGCAGAAGCAACTAGGGCCTCCATGAGGTGGGACGTGAAAAAAGACAGCCTGGTACCAAAGGGTGTAAGCAAACTACCCAAATCTACAAACAGAACCCAGAAGACAATTTTGAGCCTTACAAAACCAAACATCCACGGTCTTAAGCACAACCAGAAAATATACAGAAAAATAACAGGACATTCACCAACCACAGATAAGTATATTATAATTTTAACTTTGGTCTCTTAAAGACTATTGGCCGCTAAAGAAATGTGCTCTAGCAACTCTTTCGCACTTCATATATAAACGTATTTAAACATCTGACCACGTTACTTATTCTTTCTTACGACCCATATGGGGGTGTCGTTAAAATTTCCCATATTTTGCTAAAGCATATTCCTTTAGAGAACAAAGTTAAAATTATAATACACTTATCTGTGGTTGGTGAATATCTTGTCTTTCTGTATATTTTCTGGTTGATTTCAAGACTGTTTTAAGAGGGCTGTGGACGTTTGGTTTCGTAGGGCTCAAAATTGTCTTCTGGATTCTGTTTGTTGAGTCGGGTGGTCTGCTAACACCCTTTGTTATCAGGCTGTCTTTTTTCACGTTTCACCTCATGGAGACCCTAATTGCTTCTTTTTGTCTGGCCATGCCCAAGTCACTTCTGCCTCTGTGGTCCCAGGTCATGTGCTCAAGTCCCTTCCGTCCTGCCTTCTCCTTCTACCCTTAGCCTCTTTACATTCGGGTACACAGCTGTCTTGAGGATAACTCCTAATTTTCTTATAAGAAATGAGTCTTGGACCATGTCAGGGAATGGTAAAGTCACATGGATTTTTCTATTTCCTCATCAAGTAAGCTTTTTTCTATTTTGTACCCCTTCTACATACTGCTTGTTCATGGAACAAGTAAGTATATATCTCTAGCTGTTGGAACACATTCGTGCATTCTTTGTTTTTAATACCATTGGTATGTATATAAAAGGTTACATGTTCTAGAATGTACAAATGTGTTTATCTTGTCTTTTCTTCTGTTGTGTTCAGTGTTAGTATATCATGGATATACTAATTGGTTCTTGGTAAGTTGGAACTCGACTAAATATCATCCATAGCATAAAATTTTCCAATTGTAGAAAGAAAAAAAAGATGATTATTATTGAATCGATCTGACATGTATAACTCAAAAATTACCTGAAAAATATTTGATGTACAAGTTGATAGGTTGTCCAGAAAATTAGGATTTTTCATTGATTCAGAATTCTTTGTAAATAAAATAATTTATATGAAGTAATTGTTTCATGTGATAAAAGTAACAATTATTTTCAGGAGTTACACATTTATAAAATTCTCTTTGAATTGTTCTAGAAGTATTTAACTAAGACTAAATAATAAATTAAACAGTTTTTATTTATTATTGCTTTGTTTTCGTTTTTTATTTGAAAGAAGAAAACAAAATAAACAAACTGAACAGTAAGATTTCTTAATTAAATTCGGTGAAAAGCAAAAATAGTAATAAAGTGATATGAACAACATTCACAATATTTATTTTGTAAGATGAAACAAATATAATAAATGAGTTATGAGCATTTAAAAAAAATGTTTGCTTATATAAAAGCTGATAGAGCTTAGAATCAAAACCAATCTTGATGAATGAAGTCAGTTTAAACTAAATGCTCCAAATGCCACCTAACAACAAAAAAACTTTTGTAAGATGAAACAAATATTAACATATTAAATGATTTGTTAAATAAGTTAGTGACCATAGTCCAGGGTGACTCAAAGGTTTACTTTTCAATAGCTACTACACCATAGTGAAGGGGAGGCCACTGCTCCTTTCCCTGGATTGCTACATTTAGCCTTGATCTGTACCTTAGAATACTGACTGTTAAGCAAGGAGATATCAAGTACCATTTTTTGAGTCTTTGGTATCACTCAACCTGGGATTGAACCCCAGTCTTCCAGACCATTGGTGAACACTAACCATTATGCCAATGTCAATAATATTTAAAATGATTGGTTGGTTAGTTATTTTGTTTAATGGCATGTCAACCCTTGTTGGCTAATACGAAATCTTGTTTCTCATAATTATTTATAAATTGGTAGAAATAATTTTCCTTAATTGGTTCCCTCAACATGGTTGACCCTCGGCCATTCCCTTCTAGCACCTTTATGATAAAAAGGAATGGATGCTTGTTTGATATAAGAGTAATTTGTAGAATGCAGTCAAGATTTAATCATATAGGTCCTAGGGCTTGACTTAACTAGCCAAATGATCGGATCAGGCCTCTCCGATGACTCATCTAGCCCAAGTAAGAGCCACAGAGGAGTGTTGCAAGTCACGTGACCACTTAGCAACTTGGATCCTATCCTCAGGCATTACAGGTGACCCTATTTGGGAGAGGTCTTATGTCTCTGTAGAGGTGTGGTCCACATATTCTATAGCCCCAGTCAACAGGGTGGATTTAAAAGGGTTTTTATAGGAATCATTTAGTTCCATGTTCTAGGATTGCAGCTCAAAATGGAAAAAGTACTGCCAGTGATGGTATGCAAGTCCCTAACTGTAGTTATGTGGCAAGTTTCCAGTTTCCCATTATCATATATATATAACATGTAATGTAAAAATGAAAATGCAAAAAATCTTTCTGTAGTGTTTAATATTAATTTTTTCACAAGCGGTTTTACAGTACAATGGATTGAAATAGTTGAAACTCGATCATAAATCAAATAATAATATGGAACAAATATGATTAGTTGGGTTTTATGGCATATAAACCCATGTAGGTTATTTAATGCCAAATCCTATATGTACATATAGTTATTAGACTTAGGATTTGTAAATGAGTTGTTTGTAACATTTTTAAATAAGCCAGAGCTCATTTGTTTGCACAGTTATATAGTTTCAAGTACTGCTATGTAACAATAATAATTCAATCTAACATCAGTCATTTGTTTGCCCGTAGTTAAATGATTAAATGATTCTATTTGACCCCTAGATGGGACCTTCACAAGTACTACCACTCTGAGTCCAAGAGAAGCTGGGAGTAATGGCAATGAATTCCCCAAAACTCCAGAACAGGAGCCTCATCATCAAATGGTTTAGTGTCATATCAAAAAACTTGTTAGTTGAAGGGGTGTTATCCCTTTGTAGAGATGCAGTTGGCATATTCTACAGCCCCAGCTGACTGAGCTTGGTACCAATATGGTACTGATCTGTGGCACTATATTTGTCTCTGCCTCCCACCAGACAGGAGTTGACACATGGTCTTTTTTATAGTGAGGGTTTTAGAGAAGAAGGAGATTGGGCAGGAGCTGAGACTCACGCTCTGCTGGACTATGGTGGTCATAGGCTCATGAGGTGCAACATGAGCCAGCTTACTCTGCTGGACTTGGACTCACTAGATGTAACAAGTCTGGCAGGTATGCCTGTTCCTCGCTTAAACTAGACCAGCTGGTCTAGTGCAATGATCTGCTGTGCAACTGGTCCGTGGCACATTGGAAAAATAACCTGCCAGCATGCTATATCAGATAGTTTGAGAAGTACTAACCTTGGAGTTCATCTAAGGCTATAAAAGCTACTTGGCAGTACCCATCTCCTCTCTAGATAATATGCATCACATGGTATTGGTAGCAGAAAACATTCCCTGACCTGACTGCACTTTTAAAAATGTCAAATTAAAAAGTCAAATTGAATCAGCCTCCAACTTAAAAAAATAAATAAATAAAAAACGTACAAAAAGAGAATTTTCCTGTGACAAGAAATAATGGAGATAGAAGCCATTTCAGTTAATCGTAACAATCAAATTATTGGAGTACACAATTTATGAACACAGTGACATTCAATGGAACAGGCAGTCAATTCTTTTAAATTAAGACTTGTTACATTTCAGATGGGGAGGCAAAATTGGACAAGCAGTATGATGGTAAAATACCTGCCAATTAAATCATCCCTGCACCACTTCAGAGATTGTTTCACAAAGAAAAAAAAAAAAAAAAGAAAAAAAGATTCTATGTGTAATTCCTAAAAATGGGTTCATCGAAAATTTTGTACACTTATTCCAGGAATTGGTAATTGTTGTTCTGAGAGCACAAATCCTTGTGAGGCATATTCACTTGCAGGGAGAAAGTCTATTGCAGTGAATATTCATATTTTGGTGTTGATTAGGAGGAGGAACAAGAGAAGGAGGAGCTCTTTAAGTAGTTTGACTAACAAGAAGAGAGCCCCTTTGGTTTGAATTCAATTTTCCTTCTCCTAGACTAGTTACCATACCAAAGTTAAAGATCCCAGTATGCCTTATTATTTACCCATGGAGAGAGAATAGTTGGATGCATACCTTTCCAAAGAGTATTAGTGCTACATGATATGCAAACAGCCTCATCCAGGGTTTGAACTCAGATCACCATGTTTATTTCCTATGACAATAACCATTATACCACAAGAGCCATGATATCAGAATGTCAGAAGATTCTCAAAAACCATAGAGAAAATATTATTCAGAGAAAAATGAACTCCCATTTCGGGAATCAGACAAAAAATAAAATAAAAAAAATAAAATGGAGGGTGGGTATCAAGTTTTGAAATATCTAAAATTATTTCAACTAAATCAAATAAGAAACCACATGTGCAGTCCTTGTATGTTTAGGTCACCAAAGAAAATTGTCATTAATAGAGACATCTCACTACCAAAAGGGATCCACATAAAAGTTTTGGCTAGTTGAATGCAGTTCATATCATCTAAATGTCAATCCTTGGTGCCTAGCAAGTAAGGTCCATTAACTAAGTCATCTGTAAAAAGAAAGCAGATATGAAGGAAGAAAGAACAATTCGAGAAATTGAATAATCTAAAGTATTATTATTTATTTTTTGTCAATGTTTCAGATGAAAGGAAGAATATCTCTATGTAAGCATTTGAACAGTTTAAAGGCAAGTCAAGTTTTACAATATCTTGCAAACGGGAATCAATTTAGTAGCTTCAGATACTTTTGCTGAGGTTGTGAAAGTGATGAACCACACTGAACTATGAGATGCCAAGCTCGCCTGATACTCTTCGAGTGCTACTGGCTCAATTTGCTTCTATGGCTTGGAGCATTGCCTCAGAATCAACAGATTTAGGCCCACTTGACCTTATCCAATTGTCAATGCTCTTGTGACCTGCGTGAAATTCCTTCAACAATCTGCTTACTGTACTGTAATCAACTTTGCCTTACCCCACACACAAAATGTTTTTTGGTTGTTTTTGAGGTTCTATGACTCAGTTTGAATTCATAAAATATAAGTTTCTAAATAAGACTGCATTGTGCATTCATTTGAGTGGCTTTCAAATCATGCATGGAGTGAAGCAATGTACACCATATCAGCACATGAATTACCATGATACCATCAACCACAATAGGTACCTACTATGGCTTGAACTGCTTCAGTTACATGATACACATCCCACAATCTTGCTTGTACCAAAATATTGCAAAACTTTTACCTCATCAGTACTGAAATTTACAAAGAGATTAGAATCTGTATTTCTCACAAGGTTAAGAAAAAAAAAGTCAATTTTTCAAAATAGATGACAGGTAGTTTTCAAATACTTAGGGAATTAGTGCAACACAATCTTCTTACCCAACATTCTCTCCACCACAGTCTACCCTAGTAAATATTCATTTATTTATATTACTAACATTATCAGTATGTATGTATGTATGTATGTATGTATGTATGTCACTAATCCAGCAAAAAGGTCACAACTTTTTGTTCAAGCAATTCACTTTAAGAATAAAGCAATTTTCTATCCAATTTGCAACTGAAAGTTTTGTGTAGTCTACATTCAAATTGAATGTCATTTTTTTTTAATCCTCCAAATTCTCAAAATAATTAGGATCCTTCACTACTTTCTAAATAGATTTACTAGATCTTTATGCTACCTTGATAATTCTAAATCCTTATCAAAAATTTTTAAGGAACCAAAATGGAATAATTCTGTTGATTTCTTAAGGTTTTTTTTAATTTTTTATTTCAAGATATAATATATATATAGATGTATTTTAATTCTTAAGGAAACAGCAAGTTTTATTCTTTGAATTTATTTCAGGTTCATAGGAAAATGACTCAGAGAAAAAAAAATTGCTTAAGTCTAAAGTTTCAACAAATGTGTGAATTTACAATGAAACATTCTTATCTAAAAATAAAAGTCAACATAAAATTATGTTCATATGTTAACAGCAACTTCCATAAACCAACCTATTATATATTAAATATGTCTATTTAATGCACTGGTTACAGGGAAAAGAAATCTTACTTTTCTTGGGTGTAACATTCAGTATAAATTGGCAATAAAAGGAAATACTGAGAGGCTATGAAGTCCAAAGCAGCAGTTTATAATTTTATTTTCTATTCAAGATCAACAAGACAAACTACAAATGGAAACCAATTTATTCAAAGATTTTATTGTAGAAATCATAACTTTTCTACAACAGATCCAACATATTTCTTTTTATGTTCATATTAAGAGATATTGGAAATTTGTCAAACACATTTTTACTTAAGTTTAGTTGGTTTTCTTCTAATATGAAAATTGTAGTCAAAATTAATGGTTGACAATGCTTTATCTAAAAATGCAAAATATTTGTTTTGGATCAGTTATCAAATAAATCAAAGAAAACTCCAACATTAAAAATATATTTCAAAACTGAGCTTTTGTTGATTAAACTAAGTTTTTTTAATTTATCCCCATTTTTATTTGATTTTTTTATAGATAAGAGAGGTTATTTAAAAATCTAAACAGCACAACAACATTATACACATTTTAGATAATGTTTGGATATAGTTTAGTGATCAGAGCAATAGACAATAGAGGATGAGGTCGAAAAAAAGTTTTAGTCAATCATTATCTATTTTCTTTCGATGCAAAACATTATCAATATTAGTATCAATTTTGTCTAGTACCTTTTCCAAGAAACTTTTTGTATTATTTAAAAAAAATAAAGAAAAGAAGTTTAACTGTACCTAATTTTTAAAAAATCAAAATAAATACTAGTCAAATTAATAATATTAATATACTCTTATTTTGCTTTTGAGCTGAAATTCCTGAGAAGATACAAACAATTTCAAATGTTCAACAGTTTTTTTATATCCTTTTTAATCCAAAGGAAATGTCCTCCAAGTTGTGCAAGTACATTTTAAAATAACAAGGAACCTTTTCAATCTTTTTTATTATAAAAAAAAAAGGTCAACTTAAAAAGAAATTGGCTGTTAATTTTCAGTATAAATTTCAAATTTGTTTCTTTAAAGAAAATCTTTACAAAATCTACACACATGGGTAAAATAATCAGATTACAACTTTTTTTCCTTTTGTAAGAGAAGTCTATTTTTACAAGATATCTTTTTAAAACTTTTTTTTTTTATATAAAAGGAATCTTTTTTTGTTTGTAATTAGTTGAGAAAGAAGGTCAACTTGTAGAAAAATTTGCTGTTCAATTTTCATTATAAATTCCCAATTTGTTTCTTTAAAGGAAATCTTTACAAAACACACACATACACATCCACACAGGCAAAATGATCAGATGACAACTTTTTCTTTTCATAAGTAAAATAGATTTTTACTCTTGTTAAACAAACCATTTTTAATTTTTTTGATATATTTCTTTTTTTATTTCTGTGACCATTCATCAACTCAGAAACCACTTTCCACAAAAGTACTTTAAAAAAAAAAAATCATTCACTTAAGATTAATTACAAATTTTATTAGAAATATAAAAATGGACACTTTGAGAAAAGAAAAAAAACTATTAAAAATCCTAAGTTATGTTTAGTTAAGTTGAAATAAGTTTTTTTTTTCTTTCTAAGCAAACAGAAAAAAAAAGAGTTCAGAAAGTTTAAAAAAAAAAGGGGGGGGGTTAAGGAAATCAGGAAGGCTTTTTTTTTAAAAAAAAAAAAAAAAGAAAAGAAAAAAAAAGATGTAATTTTCTGCTTAATTAAACTTACTACCAGAACAAGGATAAAAAAAAAGGCTTAATGGTTTCTTTTAACAAAGTAGGATTCACATTGTGGGCACTAAGAGAGGAGGTGGAGTAAGAATGAATATTTGTGAGTTGTGGGGGAGGGGGCATAGAGGTGCAGTAGTAATAAAATTAAATGAGCAGGTCACTTGATTAATGAATCTACTTGTCTTTCAATCAGATTTACTGGTAACTGACTGGAATAATTGAGAGTGAGGAGGGAAGAGGATTTTTTTTCATGTTATTTTCTGGGTTTTCAAACATGGAGAGAAAGAGAGAGTGAGAGACAAAGTGTCTAAAGGGCAATAACATCACCACTAAAACATGTCAGAAGGTCAACCATGACAGTCAACAACAAAAGAAGTTTATTTACAACTGGCAGCAGCCTCCTGGAGTGGAGGTGTAGTTAAGAGTCACTCAAGCTTCTCCAGACCCTTTTTTGCTATAAAAAAATAAATAAATAGATAAAAAAGTTGAAGATAGACCCAAGAAAGTGAATGAATTTATTCATCAATGTTTCCTTACAGGGAACATCTGTATCATGTGATTTTGAGGATTGAAAATTCCATTTGACTCTATTGGTCCTCAATTTATAACTGGCATCAATGTGTCCATTTCCTAATTTATATATTTATCCACCCCCCCACTAAATAGTATTTGGTACATTTGAAGTATTCCCCTATTGGGGGTTCCTCTGGTACCAAGCAATGAACTCTGCTTTGAAAAGAAAAGAATCAATACACACTCTAAAGTAAACATCTTTAATTCTTAAAATATTTTTTAATGGGAAGAATAGGTTTGGTAGAGTTGATTATGATAAAAAAAAAAAAAAGAAAAAAAGGTTTTAGTTTCAAGATTAAAATTTTTTAAAAATACAAAAAGTTATAATAGGTGGTACATTGAATTATATTCTAACCACACCAACAAATACCTGACTTAACAAGCAAACCTGACCGATAAAATGAAACGCAGTTTCTTCCAAGCAGTGATCGTGTTGATACTGCTATATGGATGCACTACATGGACGCTAACTAAACGGCTAGAGAAAAAGCTTGACGGCAACTACACAAGAATGCTGCAAGCAATATTGAACAGGTCTTGGAGGCAACACCCCAAAAAGCAGCAACTATATGGCCACCTAACACCCATCACAAAAAACTATCCAAATTAGATGAACCAGACATGCAGGACACTGCTGGAGAAGTAGGGATGAGCTCCTAAGTGATGTACTCCTGTGGACCCCTTCACATGGACGAGCGAAAGCAGGGCAACCAGCTTGAACCAACATACAGCAGCTCTGTGAGGATATGGGGTGTAGCCCTGAGGACCTACCGAATGCGATGAACAATAGGGAGAGGTGGTGAGAAAGGGTCAGGGATATCCATGCTGATGGCATGACAGGATGATGATGATGACTAAGCTTTTGGCTATGATGTGGCACAAGACCATATGAATGAGGCTTCCAGTGAGACTTGAACGCACTTGTGAAGGTTTGCTAGTCCATCATCATCATATTGCAATTTTATTTTTAGTAACATTGTTTCGACTTAGTACCGTTTAGTAATAAATAATTCCTATCATCTGTTTTGATTGTATAATGTTAATTTCTATAAATGATTTCACCAAATGGTTCTGGCTTTTAGATATAGTCTTAAGATTTCAATCTTGATTTAATTTGACACTAGAATGACAATGTTTTAGGCAGAAACAGAAAATATCCATGAAATTTTAACGTTTTTAAATCTATCAGTTTAAATGCTCAACTTTAATTTTAGATATTTTTATTCAGTATTTTGATGTGCAACACTAAAGAAATTAGTTGAAGTCTGACTGAAATTCTGAAGCTTTTCCATGAAATGATGAGCGTTCTCTTCTCCCCCCCACCCGCCTTGACTTTTTCTTTTATTGCTTAACACAAGTCATGTGATATGTGTTTGCCCCTTTTTCTAACTTCAAAGTCTAAAAAGTACTGAAAGGTTTGAAATTTTCCCACAAACGAGACAAACCTTGATGATATGCACCTGGATGTCATCTTAGCTGAAATGATTTTTTTTTCACCCTCAAATACTCTTTCTGTTTTGATGGTTCAGTGAAATTATCCCTGTTACTTTGCCACATGAAGTCTTCCGATCAAGACAAATGTCGTTTATATTTACTTGATTAATTTTTTTTAAGCAGAGTTGAGGTGTAGAAAATCTTTTTTCACTTACGTTTAGATTTGATTTTTAAAAAATCTTCAAAGCATTTTTCTTTTGATTCCAGAATTTTCTTTTCTATTTGCATATTTTTAAAAATTCATTTACACAAAAATATATAGTTTGTTAAATTAGATATTTATCTAATAATTAAAAAAACATTTTGAACATTTCTTCTTTCAGTAAACTTTTTATTGTTATATATATATATATATATATATATATATATATATATATATACACACACACACACATACATATCCACACTTTTTCAAAATAAAAACTAAGTAATGAAAACCAAATGGTAATAATATTATTTTAATTTTCATAATATATTCTCACATGTGCAGATACTACATAGCAATTTTCTAGGTTTCTTTTTATAATGGCATATCAACCTTCGAAAGTTATTTAATGCCAAAGCCATCCTTCCAGAAGAACACCACTGGTACTATTTAACCCATAGCTAGGGGGGATAATGGGGTTCATATCTTTCTCAAGAGAATTTATCTGAAAGTGAACGTAATAGCGCAACTGGAGTTTGAACTTGCTTACTACAATTCTGCACCCCATCGCTTTAACCATTTCACCATGAGGACCCCCCCCTCTCCCGCAATTTTCTGTAAAAATGCAATGCTTTTATTCTCAGTGATATGCAAAAATTCTTGGAACGAGTTTGAGACAGAGGAACAAAAGAAACAAACAAAAAAAAAAGTCAGTTTTCATTATTGAGATATATTTTGGGCATCTTATGTGGTATAATGGTTAGCAAACTAGATTAATGGACCATTGTTAGCCAGTTTGATTCTCACTGGGTGCCCCATACTTCTGGCTTTGTACCACAGCTAAGCATAGTAAACAACTATATTGGTAGATTAATATATTTCATGTTAAGCAATTGGATATAGAAAAACAAGTCAAAGTCTACTCACAAATAAGATGTCATCTGTACATTTTAAAAAAAAAATAGTTTCGTGTTAGGAACCTGAAAGTGAACAAGAAAGAAATTGATTGAAAAACTTGATAACTTTATGTAAAAATTATTGATAAAATGAAACTAAGACACATTAGTTTTTTTGTTTTCTTAACCCCTTTGGTGTGGTGTATTTGGTAAGAAATTTAATAGCTGGAATGCACTTTTAACAATAAAAAAAAAATCAAAAAAGTTTATGGTTATTTAACACCAAATCCATTTTAATGCAAATAGTCAGTTCTATTTCAAACAATTTAGTTTAGCATGAGTACACAGTTTAATTGTCAAAAACATTTCTATTTCAAGCTATTCAGTTTATTCTAACAGTTCTAATTCAGCTAATCCAGCTTAGTATAAGTACAGATTTTGTTTGCACACAGTTAAATGTCAAAACAGTTCTATTTTAAACAATTCAGTTTAGCATAAGCACACAGTTTAAATGTAAGTACAGTTTAATTGTCAAAAACATTTCAATTTCACGCTATTTAGTTTAGTCAAACAGTATTAATTCCAACAATTCAGTTTAGCATAAATATGCAGTTAGTTCTATTTAACCCATAGATAGGGCCCTATCAGGTGCTACCACTCAGGGCCAGAGTGCACCTGGGAGCAATGGCAATGAAGGGGAGCTCCAAATTCCCTAAAGCTCCAGCATCACTAGAACCTCACCATCAGATTGTTTAGTGTCATATCCAGGACACTCATGGGGGGGTCTTACCCCTCTGCAGAGGTGCAGGTGGTGTATTCTACAGCCCCAGCCGACTGGGCAGACTTGTAATCAAAATACACTATTGGCACTTGGTTGGTAAATTGTAGGATTTTTTTTTATTCATTGATACTTCTAAAATCACCTGTTTTACTAAAGTTTTAGAAGTAATAAGTATTTTTTAATTTTATTTTAAGGCTGAGGTATATCCAACAAGAAGTACTTTTAGTGAGTATACTGCACAAAATCCAAAATTTTTAAGTAACATGAACTTGAGCTGCATCTCGCTCTCCCACATAAAGTATATTTCGGCAACTTGGATTGATCTCCACACCAAGAGAGTTGAATAGACAAAACATCAGAAAAGGAAAAAAAACAAAAAAAAACACCAAGTAAAACATTTTTCTTTGATTCTTTGGCATAAACAGTTTATTAAAATCTTTAAAATCAAATTTCTCTTATACATGGCATAGATTTTAATCTATTCCCATCCCCCATAAAAGAAAATTGGTTTCTCGCACATAAAGAGCTGAATTCTAATTATCATTAAGAGCATATAAAAAATATATTGAAAACCTTTGTGATTTCCAGATGAAATTTTTAAGCCAAATAAAATTGGGACAACTGTAGATCTAACAACTAAAAAGGTAGACTCAATGTTTGAAGTCTCCATCCGCTAACTAAATGAGATGAAGCCAATCACTTACAAATGTAGCAAAATAGGTTTATTCTATTACTAATTTTAGAGACACTTGACACGAGGCACAAATCCCAAATAGTGATGCCAAAAATAAAATAATAGAAAGAAGATGTTGACTGGATATTTTGATCTTAAAACAATCTTTCCATCTTTCTTCCATTTGATGAAATTACTGCCATATTTCAGAGTTGGAAAATATGGTAAAGACTTCTTTTTTTAAATTTAAGTGAAGGGAAGGTGTGCTGTGGTTTTTATTTAAATAGGAAAAAAAAACAACCCAAAAACAAACTGACTTATATAAATTCTTTGTACTCAGAAAAAGAGAAAAAAAATGTTAGAAAATTCTTCAGTGAAAATAGATTAAAATAGAAAGAATGCTGACAGTGTCAAGAAAATAGTTGCAAAGTATTTGAAATCAAAGTACCAAGAATAATTAAATGTCCATTAAAAAGAATTTTGTCTTCTCAAAATTTCTATTAATACATTTAAGAAATAACAAATTTAATAAAAAGTATACATCTAATTATTTAAAAAATTGTGTTACATAGAAAAATTTACAAGTGGTGATTGATAAATTTGTGATCTAAGATAGAAGAGTTTTATATTTCCAACAAAGTTGCCTTCAGTTCAAAAATTTCAAATACATTTTTTGGTTCTAGAAATTTGAAACCAGAGAAGCATCAATTTTTGAGAAAAGGGACACTACAGCTCATCATGCAGTCATCTACTACAACAGCATCAAAGACTTATTAAGGAGGCCCCTTCCTTTAGTGAACAATTGGGTAGCTGAATGAATAGTTATAATAGGATTAAATAACATATTTTTGAAGTTAACATCATCTTTATTATTTTTATCTGTTTGGGTTTGAGATTTGAAAATCTATTCCAATTGTGAAATTGAAAAGTATCATGTATCATTTAAGGGCCAGTAAATATTTGATGAAGGCTGAAAACTAAATTAATTGAAAGGCAGGGATGAATAAAACAAAGAAAAAGTCTGAATAATTTCAGGGTAAGTGAAAGTATTTTCTCATAGAACTTTATATAACAGTTATCAAAATTATAGTTAAAAAAATTTTTTATTGAATAATTTTTTTTTCTTTCCACTGTTGGAAAAAGACTTTCTACACAGTGCATCTGAAAAAGACTATAGAATAGCAAGGTCAAAACATGTTGACTATCTTATAGACACAAAGATGAGATTAAATCATCTGAAGAAAAAAATTAGAATATTAATGACTATTCAAAAAGTTAGAATTTATAAATAAATCTCTGAAACTTATGTTTGAAGGGAATTATCAATTTGATTTAAAGATTTTCCAAATTAAAATCTCCCTTGTTTAAAGTTTTCCTCTACCTATCTTAAGTCATGAGAGTCAATGTCATAGATAATCCTTTTAAAAGCATATCTTTAAAAAATTCAACCCCAAGAATATGCTGTTACAAGTAAAGAGGTTGGTTGTTTTGTTTTACAGTATATCAACCCTCTTCAGGTCATTTAACACCAAATTAATTCATTTTGATAAAAGTTTTAAACAATTTACTTTTGTATCAGTATAGTTTTTTTGTTTATACATAGTTAAATGTCAAAACAGTTTTATTTCAAACAATTCAGTTTAGCAAAAGTACACAGTTTAGTTCCATTGGCTTAATGAGTAGAGTGTTTGCCAATGGCCTGGAAGACCGGGGTTCAATCTAAGGTTGAGTCATACCAAAGACTCAAAAAAATGGTACTTGATGCCACCTTGCTTAGCACTCAGCACTATAAGGTATGAATCAATGGTAAAGTGGAGCAATCCAGGGAGTGTGGAGTAGTGCCCTCCCCTACACCTCAGTGTGGTAGCTATTGAAAAGGGAGCCTTCGGGTCACCCTTGACTAAGGTCGCCAACTTTATTTTTACTTTTGACCCAAAGATAGGACCCTTATTAGGTGCTACCACTCTAGGTCAGAGTGGACCTGGGAGCTATGGCAATGAAGTGGTACTCCACATTCCCCAAAGCTCCAGCATTACTGGAACCTCATCATCAGACTGTTTATTGTCGTTTCCAGGACACTCGTTGGAAGGGGTCTCTGCAGAAGAGCAGTCAGAGTATTCTCTATCCCCAGTTGACTGGTAAACAAGTCAAGACGAGTGACTACTATCATGGAATTGTATAATTAATTTAAAATTCTGAGTGAAATTCCATGACAAGGAATGGAAAATACCTGATGTAGACTTGCAAAAATTATCAGATGGGGTTGGAAAAAATATTTCATTTTGCCACGTTTAGAACATTTGGAAAACCTTCATGATTTCTACATAAGAAAGTAATAATGAATAATGTCCAAATGTTTACGACAAACCAAATTTATTATCAAAGAAATAATCTCAATGATTTTATTTATTAGAGCTGAACATTTTGAAAGAATCAAAACTACAATCATACAATACCATCACATCTGCCATTAACTGTAAGAGAAAGAAAAAGAGAAAGATTCTCAATCTGCTTGGACAAAATCTTGAACCCGATTAAAAAATCAACAAAGAACAGATGTAAAGGCTAAACATATTGAGGCTGCCATTGCCAGAATAAAAGTAATCACAACAAATAAGGTGGCAAAGTACTTTTTGATTGATAGAAAAGGCAAAAATGTAAAAACAAACAAAATTAGATGAAGATCTAAGATAAAAAAAAACCCAGATGTAAGTCAAGTTTAAGTTTTTTTTCCCCCAATCTTAAACAATAAAAACAGTAAAGTGTATTCATTATGAATTTGCAAGATAGAAAAGATAAAGTTTGAAGCACTTCTTTTTCCAGTTCTTAGGGCTGGGATCAGCCTTATTTTTGTCTTTAGCTAAGGTAGGGTATAAAAAGCAGATGTGACAAATCTCTGGAGATTAACTCGAGGACAATACTTTCCCATCACATTTAAAGGGAGGGTTATAAGTCACTGATTCATTTTCTGAAGAAAAGACAATGAAGACTGGAAAGTTTTTATCTATTCCCATTTGAAACTTCACATTAAACCTGACTTTGTACCATATTTACTTTTGTGGAGTGGGAAGCAAATAAATAGCAATCTTGAGGATTTCTAAAGATTATTTACTTTGTCTCCCTGATACAAGCAGGATTCAACAATGTCATTTGTTTAAAGCAGAGACCCCTGCATATGAGTGAGTGGTGCCAAAAATAACTTAGCTCTGGAGATTTCTAAAGCACTTTAGTGTAAGAGAAGAATAAAGCTAAGATGTTTTTTTTTTCCTGTTTAAAATAAAAACAAAACATTTCAGCAATGAAAGAGAACAAAGAAAACTCAGCAAAATTGGATTATGAAATGAAGAAACGAAAAAAAGAAATGAAATGAATGAGAAGCTAAACGTTAAACATTTCATAACGGACATAAAATTTGAAATCAGATTAATCTAGAGTTTTTGAATTTTAAATGAATGAGTTGTCGTTACTTTTTTTTTTTTTGTGACAAGCTTTTTCATCTTATTTTTTGCTGCTTTTTTCACAACACTGTTTTACATTCTTCAACCATTAAATAAACAGCATAGAGTGATTTATTTTATTTATTTAATGGCAATTCAACCTTTGTTGGTTATCTAATGCCAAAACCACCCTTCTAGAAGAAAAATAGTGGTACTATTTAATCCCTATCTGGAAGAAATAAGAGGGTCCATACCTTTTCTAAAAGATATTAGTCCAAAAGGGAATTTAACAGTGTGACTAGAGTTTGAAATGGTAGCATGGAGTGGAAATAATAATAATAATAATAAAAATGCAAGTCTGTTCTATATCATATATGTTAATTAATAGCTGCAGATATTTATAACTTGATGCCATCTTGCTTAGCACTCAGCACTATAAGGTATGGATCAATGGTAAAGTGGAGCAATCCAGGGAATGTGGAGTAGTGCCCTCCCCTACACCTCAGTGTGGTAGCTATTGAAAAGGGAGCCTTTGGGTCACTCTTGACTAAGGTCGCCAACTTTACTTTTACTTTTGACCCAAAGATAGGACCCTTATTATTATGCCAACTGTACCTCTGCAGAGGGCTAAGACCCTTCCAAATAAAGCCACCTGTTAGCCATGGGTAGTAGTAGTAGTAGTAGTAGTTGGTGACTGTAGTCAAGGGTGACCAGAAGGCTCCCTTTCTAATAGCTACTACACCAAGGTGTAGGGGAGGGCGCTACTTTCCTTTCCCTGGATTGCTCCACTTTACTCTTGATACGTACCTTATATTGCTGAAGGTTAAGCAAGGAGGTATCAAGTACCATTTTTAAAGTCTTTGGTATGACGCAACCTGGAATTGAACCTAGGTCTCCCAGATCATTGGTGAACATTTTACCCACTAGGCCAATATGGGTGGTGACCCTTAATACTAAAGGATGGGATCCTGGTGGCTGAGTAGTCCTTGAAATAGCAACCAAAGTAGTCAAATAACTTGCAACACACCACTTTGGCCATTAATGAACTACACAGGTGGTCAGACAGGTCCAATCTAATCAATCGGCTGGTAATGTCAAGCCCTAGCACCTCTATGATTGTCCAGACAATATTCTTCAAATTGCACTTGTGGCAAACAAGTACCCAACCCTATTTCTTAGAAGGTACTGGTCAATTGTGCTGAGATAGCAATATTTGAAACCATTTAAACTATGCGCAAACAAATGATTAATATTGAATAGAATTATTAGTATTATATAGTAATACTTGAAACCATTCAATTGTGCTAACATGTAAGCTCTAAATCATTTTAAAATAAAGATGCCCACTAACTATTAACTTGCAAATTATATAACAGGATTTGACATTAAATAACCCAGAAGGGCTGATATGCCATAAAACACCACAAAACCAAACCAGATATTTGTAAAATGACTAGAAAATTGTAATAAAAAAAAAAAGCCCCGAAAAAACTAGTCAAAGAAACATTGATAATTGAGATCTGTTTAAATGTGATAAAACAATTTGGCATGTTGTTACATTCTACAACTGCATTTATGGAGACATTTCGTATATCACGAAGGCACATTATAATAAGAACTGACATACTTAATATTGGTATATTTTAGCTTATTAATTGTTACTATTAGCCGGGTTCAAGGAATAAAAGTATGTGTAATTATCAACGACTCCATCCCAAACCAAATTGTCTGGTAACATCTCGTACAGAGCAAGTTATTTAAAATGTCGTCACTCAGCAAGTCTTCAGTTACAAATGGATTTTATCACTATTCAGTCACTTATTTTAAAAATATACACACACACACACACACATATATATATATATATATATATATATATATATATATATATATATATATATATATATATATATATAAAAATAAATAAAACAACTAAGTAGACTTAAATAGGGAATAAAATTCATATGAAAATATTAAAGCAAAAATGTTTATAATAAAATTCAATAAAATATAATAAAACGTTACTCATAGAAATTTTAATGGTTCTGACTTCAATCAACGGAATGTTATTTTTTTAGCATTTCTCAACCTCTAATCATGCCTCATTTTGTTTTTTATCAATTTAGGAACAAAATTATGTGACTTTTTTTTTACACTACATATTTTTGCATTGTCCATGGTCCAATAGAAAAACTTAATGATAGTACCTTTCCATTGCATTAAGAAATCAGGAATACACTTTCAGGTCAGTGGAAAAGTCCAAGGAAACCACACAATTTTTAGATAGGCTACTTTAAAAATTTTATTTTATGCTGTGTGCCACATCAATGGGGTATATACTAATCCTCACCCCCACAAAAACACTGATCATATGGGGAAAGAAATTAAGCATAAAAATTACCTTGTTCATAATAGGTAATCCTGTATATCTTATTTGATAAAAGCAGTGATTGAAAATAATTTATTATTTGTATTAAGAGAATTTGCAGTTACATCAAGTACTCACCCTTGTTACTGGTACCATCTAACCCAATACTACCTGACATATGTTATATGAAAAGCAGACTGGCACTGATAAGTAACACCAATTTGCTATAGATATATCATGAGAGATTAAATTTGGTTCCATGACCTTATCAAGTCTGGTTAGGGATTCTTCTCTGCAGTTTGGGGAACTAAAGACTACTTATCTGATGCTACTAGAAGAGATGGGTACTAATAATTTCTATCCTTCCCTCCTTCTCTTACAGACATACCAGGATATGTATGATAATGTAACAACCATCAAGCTAGTATTGCAGTCAATCTGCTAATGTGAGGAATTTGTCCTTTATTTATAGCTCAACAATTCTGGCCATGTGCCAGACTAAGCTTAAATACATATCTATGGTCTACTTCCTGTATTAGGGATTAGTACTGAAGCCCAAGTAAAAGCCATTTTTTTTAATAGTTTGGTTGATAAGGTGTTGTTTCATAGCATATCAACCCTTGTTGGGTATTTAATGTCAAATCCTGTTATATGCTTTGTAAATGAAAAATGAACATCTTGTTGGTAAATTTACTTTTAAACAAGTTGTTAGAGCCCATTTGCTTGCACACAGTTAAATGGTTTCAAGTATTGCTAGCACTAAAATTTCGCAGAGGAAACTGGCAAGGTTCTTTTTAGGATGCATAAGGGTTTTTCAAGAGGTGCCAGTGGTGTAACAGGAGGTGCCTGTGGTGTAATGGTTATTATCGTAGGAAATGGACACGGCGACACGAGTTCAAATCCTGGACGAGACTGACTGTATTTCACATTGCACTAATACCCTTGGGAAAGGTATGAATTCAATTATTCTCCCTCCAGCTATGGGTAAAATAGTAGGGCAGACTAGGTTCTTCAGCCTTGGTGAGGCAACTAGACTAGGAGAAGGAAAACTCTGAATTCAAACCTGTTAAACTCCACTTAAAAATTGACCTTGTGTCATATCCTGCCCGAGCAGAGGGGTTGGTAAATATGCATAAGGGTTTTCCAGTTGCTTGTATGCCCCTTTCCTGAGAAGGTTCTGCATTGGCAAGGATGGTCCAAGACAAGATCAGCATCTCAGAGGTCACAGTGACTAGCCAGAAATACCTAAGGTGTGTATGTCTATCTCCACGGGTTGTCACACATCTGCCTTTTTGTTAAGGGTTCTTTAATAGTTCTATTTGACTCATAGATATGACCCTAATAGGTACTACAGCTCCAGGTCAGAGTGGGTCTGGGAGTAAAGGCAATGAAGGGATACTCCATATTCCCCAAAACTCCAGAACTGGAGCCTCACCATCAGATGCAGTTTAATGCCATACCCAGGACAAAAACCACAAATAATTCTATTCATCAAATATTTCCATCTAATACAAATAATTTGCACACCGTTATATGGTTTCAAATGGCTAATAATAATCTTTAGTAAATGATCAAACAGTTCTATTTGACCTATAGATGTGATGCTAACAAATATTACCACTCCTGGTCAGAGTCTACCTAAGAGTAAGGTTAATGAAAGGGTACTCCTCATACCTCAAACTCCAAGACTGCAGTCTCACCATCAGATGCAGTTTAATGTCATACAGGACACTCAAATTTTCAAGACAGGCAAACTCCTCAGCAAAACTGCATCATCTTTCTGTGACCTGTACCAAACTAAGCTAAGTTGAGCAAATATCTTAACTCTTAAGACAGATAGAAAGATATTTAATAAGTTTTAGCTGGCACCATACTATAATGGAAAAACAAAAGGCAGAAAAAAACAACAACTTATGATTTATATTTCAAGAGTTGTTTGGAGTATTGATCTCAAAATTACACAGTATGACAATTAGGATTTTTTTTTCTAAATTTCAAATTATACCCTCCCTTCTCAATCCAAAACCCTTTTTTCAAACCTTCACAAAAAGAATAAACTAGTTATCAAACAACAAAGAATCTTCTCATCCTCTTTTCCCTGTAATCATCACAGGGATTCAAATGAAAGTACAACCAAAAACAAAAATGGAAGTGAACACAAAATTTAGTATCCAATAAATGTAATGTGAATATCTAATATTAAAAAAAAGAATGGTTTTAAAATAAAAAATCAAAATCTAAGAAATTCCCTAACACAAATGATATTTTAGATGAAAGCTAAAAATAGAACATGGACTAGTAAAGGCACCTGGAAATGCCCAGGAACAATAGATAAGAAATACTGATCCTGCATGTGATTTAAAACAAAATGTTTTGATGGAATAATTCTGAGATATACATAAGCAAGATTCTATGATAAAGAAATATGAAGTGACTAATGAACAAGTTTCAAACAAAGAAAATTCTGATTAATATTCTTTTAGCCTTTTTGTACACAATATTTTTTTTTGCTTTTCCATTATTTACAAATATATAGTACTTTTTCTCTATTTATCCAACATAGAGCTGGTCATGTAAAAAACATGGATCTAACCTCGTGTGTACCACTATTTATGAAGAAGAAAAAAAAAGTTTCGATATGAAGAAAAAACAAAACAAAATAATACAATTCTCTACTTCATCTGACTAGAAATGGCTTATTCTGTTATCTAATGACCTCCAGTGACCTCATATAGTCTATTTTGCAGACTAAAGACAAGTTAATGTCTGCACACAAAATCAGATCCTTTAGACTTTGTTGGATCTTGGTTTGATTTTGTTGTTTAACAGCTTATCCACTTTGGTGGATTATTTAATATCAAAGCCATCTTTGTAGAAGAGCAGAGGTATGATTTAACCCATTGTTGGGGTGGGTGGGTAAGAGCATTCATGCCTTTCCCAAAGGTCTAAGTTCAAAGGTAAATATAATAGCTTGATTGGGGTTTGAACTCATTTAGTATGGTGTCATAGTCCAGTATATAAGCCAACCCACCACGTGGATCCCTTTGTTGGGTTTTGATCCTCAAACAGGCACATACATAAATTTTGGCATAGTATTATAGGTTATGTATAAAGTAATTAAGGAAATGAAATCTAAGCAACAATTTTCAATAATTAATTGATCCAGTCATATAATCCAAACCACTGTATCTGGCTAGAACACGAAATTAAGTTTAGTCAAATTCTGGGTGCGTCTTCTCATGGTGTAATGATTAGTAAGCTAGTCTGATAGACCTATTCCAAATGTAAAATGAATTTGATCCTCACTGTATGTCCCATATATTTGCCACCTTGTGTCAAAATCTTAGCTATTCGTAGTTTTGGGGGGGAGGGAAAGAGAGTGCTTCTTATAGTATAATGTTTGGCAAACTAGGCTAGTGGACAATTCTTTGAGTTTGAGCCTCACTGAGTGTCCCTTAATCTTGGCCCAGTGCTGAGCTAAGCTTAGTAAATAACTAGTTATACTCAATTTCTACATGAATGCTCAGTTGTTGAGATGTCAAACAAACATGCCAAAAAAGATGGTAGTTGTGGCAAAGAAATTAAGCATTTAAAAAAAATAGATTTTGCTTTTAATTGCTTACTGCTATGAACTGAATAATAAATAGTAAGGTAGACTGGGCTCTCTAGCATTAGTAGGGCGACCAATCATCATCATCATCATCAAATCACACTGACAGCATGGAATTCTCTCTCTCTCTCTCTCATCTATCACTCCTAGCAGGTCTTCCAAACTACATCCTGTGTCTGCACAGAGCTGATGTGGGTAAGTTCTTGCTAGCTAACCAACACTGGCATGTCCCTGTGTAGGGGTCCATAGAAGAATGGACCTTATGAGTTTGTCCTTGCTTCTCCTGCAGTGACCCACATGTCTTGTTTGTCTTACTCAGATAGATTTTGATATGGGACGTAAGTGACTATACAGCTGTTGTTTCATAGGGTGTTGCTTCCAGGATTTGCTCTAAGTAACACTTAACATTCTTGTGTAGTTTTTTCTCAATATGTTTTGTTAGCATCCATGTGGTGCCTCCATGCAGTAGTACTGACATAGCCACAGTTTGAAAGAAATTCTGTTTTATTTTATTGGATAAATCAGATTTCTATATGATCAATAACCTATTGATAGCAGAATGAAAAACTCTGAATTAAAAACAATGGATCCAGGGGAGTGAACCTTGATATGGGTGCAAATTCTATTTTGGTAACTCATCATAGTGCAAGCAGTGTCAATGGGTTATTAGTAGCTATGGTAGACAGGCATATGCCCTGGTAAATCCAGCTAAACAACCAACTGAATGGAAACATGAGTATATGGTCCTATTTGCCAGAGAAGGCAAAAGTCAGCTAAACTTGAAGGTAAGGAAAAGACCTGTTCACCTATCCAGCAGGTTGGTGTTAGAAAGTGCTAAAACAACTTACTTATAATAAAAGACATTCTGAGTTTTATGAGAACCAGAATAGCAGATGTGAAAGTGAACATGAAATACACAAAGCACCTTCTTTAAAGCATTGAAATTACTAGAATTAATTTTTGCAAGCAAAAGGTTTCTAAACCTTAAAAATGATCACCTTCTTCATCTAGGTATACAGACAGCACAGATTCCTTTTGACTCATCATCCACCCCTACAGGTCATTGAACTTGGTAAGCCCATGTAAAGGGTGATGCAGTTTGAATAGCAGTTTTCTGACTGAATTGCTTGATCCTGACCATTGAGGCTCCTCTGCCCAGCATCAGGTGAAATGCTACATTGGCAGACTTTTGGATTCATCTGGCTTACTTCACATCCACCATGAAGGATCCTATATTTTCACAGTGAGACATATATGGGATCTTAATATAAACCTGGCATAGATGGGGCCCTAACGCATACTACTTTTCTGGGTCAGAGTAGACCTAGGAATAATAGCAATTAAGGGGCATCCCCACAACAGAATTGGAGCCTTACCATCAGATAGTTTAGTGTTATACTCAGGACATTCTAGATGGGAGGTAAGACTCCCCCTCAGCAGGTAATACACTCAAGGCACATTTCAATAAGTGTCAAATGAAGGGGTACTACACACTTCCTAGATCTCCAATACTGGATCCTTACCATCAGATATAGTTTAGAGTAATAGTAATACGTGGTATAGTGGTTAAAGCTCTGGACTGCAGAATTGTAGTAAACAAGTTAAAACTCCACGCACAATACTATGTTTGCTTTTGAACAAATACCCTTGAGAAAGGTATGAGCCTCCTTATCCTCCCAGTTATGGATTTGATAGTACCACTACTGTTCTATAAGGATGGATTTGTCATTAAATAACTCAAGAAGGTTGATATACCATTAAACAACAAAACAAAAAAAAATAGTAATAATGCTTCATATCATCTACAAAATGCTACCTCACTGACACAAAAGTAGGTAATTTTAATACAAGTAAAAGTTGGCAACCTTAGTTGGGGATGATCCGAAGGCTCCCTTTTCAATAGCTACAACATAGAATTGTAAGGGAGGGCACTACTACATTCTCTGTGTTGCTCCACTTTACCCTTATAATACTGAGTGTTAAGCAAGGCCACACCAAGTACCATTTTTTGAGTCTTTGGTATGATTCGACCTGGGATTGAACCCTGGACCATTAGCAAACACTCTACTCATTAGGCCAAGTCAATGTAAATAATAAGAATAATGTAACAGTGAAAGAGAACAAATTAAAAGGATTTGGATGATATTTCTCCTCTTTCCTATAATAAATAAAAAAAAAGAAAAAAAAAAAAAAAGGTAATTTGGATCAGGTTTTAATTTCACAAAAAAAAAAAAAAAAAAAAAATTGGAGAGGGAGGAAGATGTAATTTTAGATGGAAGAAAGATACAGAAGTAACAAACACTTCCCTCTCCACTCCACTTATTTACCAAGCATGAATGCTGATGAGATTAAACAATTTTTTGAGAAATGGGGAATTTTATTTCTTCTTTAATATTAAACATTCACAGATGGTGTAATGATTTTTGTTTAGAAAGGAAAATGGCTATGACATCTTGCTTGAAAGCTCAAAACCAAATGCAATACCTAGCATCTCTTAGAAATGAACCAAAAGGTATCATTTATGTAATGTTACATAGAGCTATATCAACCACATCTCATTTGATTAAAAAAAAAATTTCCTTTTACCAAAAATAAATATAAAAATAAAGACGAGCTAAAAGAATCTTTGAGAAAGAAAGAAAAGAAAAGAAAAGAAGAGAGAGAAAGAGAAGCATCTTCATTTTTATTATAAATGAAGTCTACAGTCATGATGAAAAAAAAAAAAAAAACTAAACAAAATGGAAGGAACAGACATTGCAATGTTAAACAGCTGCTAGAGTGGAACTCTTCCTCCTGAAGAGCTTGTATCTCAAGGGAATCAAGAGAGAAACAATATGGGTCTTTATAACTTATATCTTGCACCTTCTGGCAGAGATAATCGAGACTTAGAGTCCCAATGAAAGAGGAAAAGGTACCCTCAAGATTTGTGGCCATCCACTCAAATCAAGAATTAAAGAAATATTTTCTTCTCATCAGAGACTGAACCTGTCAGGGATGAACTCATCCTAATACAGTTAGGAAATTTAACTTTTTTTCTACACCACAACGGATATCCGAGAATTATTAAGCAATCTAGTTTTTCTAAGTTCTTTTGAGAAAACAGATTAAATCATATGCCAACATTTTGGACAAATGAAAAAAAAATTATTAATTCGGACTTGTATTTTCTTTCATCTTTAAAATTTTTTGTAGCTTTTTCATATCTATTTATTTTTTACTGCAAGCTCATTTCGGCTGCCATTTCCACAGCAGTGAGGAAGAATACAAATTGGAGACAATAATAAAGAATAAGCTCTTAGTGAGACTAACTCACATCCCCTTTTACTTTAAGGAAGTCTTGTTAACCAGATGAGCTGCTTTACCAATTAAGATACAGGAGCCATTGATTTGCAGAAGCTCAAATTCAAAACTTACAGTCTTGATATTTTTATTTTTCTCTAATTTTCAAAAGGAATTTTTCCTGTTAATACAAATATTTTCTGCTTTCATTTTTTAATGATTTTATAGAACTTATTTTATTTCATCTCAAAATTGAAATGAACAGGTTGGTTGGTTTTATGTCATCTCAAACCTTGCTGGGTTTTTTAATAATGAAATCAGTCTTTTTTTAAATAAGCACAAATTTATATTTCACCCATAGATAGGACCCCTATCAGGTGCTACCACTCCAGGCCAGAGTGAACCTGGGAGCAATGGCAATGAAGAGGTACTCCACATTCCCCAAAGCTCCAGCATTACTGGAGCCACACAGTCAGGTTGTTTAGTGTCATATCCAGGACACTCATTGGAGGAGTCTAACCCCTCTGCAAGGATGCAGTCGGTGTATTCAGCAGCCCCAGTTGACTAGGCAACATTATTCAATAACTGTTAAGTAATCCTCATGGACTGGAAACAAATAAAGCCCTGGAGAGATTAGAATACTTCTCCTTTATCCTTACCATGTTCTCTAAACATGACAATACCTTACCGATTGCTAGAAAAAAAATTGAAAAAAAAAAAAAACCCTCAGATAATCTTAAATAAATAACATTGTTTTCATCAATAAAAACTAGCACTAACAGAAGAAATAAACATTTATATTTTTCTAAATTTCAATAACACATGCCAGTAACCATGAATTGCTCCATCCAAGATGATTTGTCATATAAATTGCCCTCAAGAATTCTAGGTGAGACCTATACCTATTTGTATAGATCAACCCCCAAACATACAGTAGGTTGAGAATTAATTTTTATTTATTGCAGACTTTTTTCCTCATGTTGGTAGTTTTTGTGTTGTTTCTTCTTTCACTACGTTTCGGCCAAATTTCACCTCTGGCCTTCTTCAGGTGATTTACCGCGACCTCGGATAGGAATGCTGAGTCTCACCTGGAACCGCAGACTCAACGCCTCTATCCGCTGCGCCATGAGACCCAAAGGGCGATCAAGGATGGATTTTTTGGTCTTATAAATCCTTATCTGTTCTTCCAGAGTCGGGTCCAGGTGAGCATTGTCAGAAGATAGCGGTTTCAAATCCTACCCAAGCCGGCCAGAGGTTTACTTGGTCAAAAACGTGGTGCAATAGACAACAACTATGGAAGGCAGTAATTACTGGGGATACGGTTACAAGACTCAGCATTCCTATCCGAGGTCGCGGTAAATCACCTGAAGAAGGCCTGAGGTGAAATTTGGCCGAAACGTAGTGAAAGAAGAAACAACACAAAAACTACCAACATGAGGAAAAAAATCTGCAATAAATAAAAATTAATTCTCAGATTAAGAAACCTCATCTCAAAGTGATTCCAGTTAAAGACAAATACAGAAGGTTGCGAGTAGAATATATAAAATATGTAAATCTTATACATTAAAGCAAGTATTCATATAAATTCACAATCTATTGTGATATCATGAAATTGTGCAGATAAACAATATACAGTAGTTGTTTGACTGGCTGCCCAGGTACTGTTACGTTCCAGTTAATGTTCACAGTCAGTGCATCAGCGTTGTAAATGGCATGTGATATTGTATTGATATAATCATTTATATTATAGTTTTATTATTTCATCACATCATGCTGCTAGCACAGATTTGCATGACTCTCTTGCCATCTGTCTATCATCTATCACTTCTGGCAGGTCTTCTAGATAACATCCCATGTCAGTGCAGAGCTCTTGTAGATAAGTTCTAGCTAGCCGTCCAACACCAGCTCGTCTGCGTGAATAGGTCCACAAGAGAACGTCATTTATGAGTTTATCCCTAGTACTCCAGCAGTGTCCTACATGTCTTGTTCATCTAATTTAGATGGTTTCAGAGATGGAAGGAAGGTGGCCATACAGCTGCTGTTTTGTGGGATCTGGCTTCCAGGATTTGTTCAATATAGCTCATAGCATTCTTGTGCAATTCCTGTCTAGCTTTTTCTCTATACACTTAGTGTCCATGTGGTGCATCCATATAGTAGTATTGACATGACCACTGCTTGGAAAAAAATTGCATTTTATTCTATTGGATTGGTTTGAGTTCCATATGACCAATAACCTATCGATAGCTGTTCATGCCTTTGCTAATCATGAATTGATGTCATTTTCCATAGATGATACATGGTTTCTGAAGTAGGTTTGGTTTGGTTGGTTGGTTTTTATGGCATATCAACCTTTGTAGGTTATTTAACACCAAATCCATTTTTATGTAAATAATCAGTTCTATTTTAAACAATTCAGTTTAGCATGAGTACACAACTTAATTTTCTTTCTTTTTCTTGGGTTTTATGGTATATCAACCTTTGTAGGTTATTTAATGCCAAATACATTTTTATGTAAATAATCTGTTCTCTTTAAAACAATTCAGTTTAGCATAAGTACACAGTTTAATTGTCAAAAACATTTCTATTTCAAACTATTCAAGCAGTTATATGGAACAATTCAGTTAAGTGTAAATACAGTTTTAATATCAAAAAACAGTTCCATTTCAAATAATTCAGTTAAGCATAAGCATGCAGTTTAAATGTAAGTACGGTTTAATTGTCAAAAACATTTCTATTTCAAGATATTCAGTTTACTCAAACAATTCAGTTTAGCATAAGTATGCAGTTAGTTCTATTTAACCCATAAATAGGGCCCTATCAGGTGCTACCACTCCGGGTCAGAGTGGACCTGGGAGCAATGGCAATGAAGGGGTACTCCGCATTCCCCAAAGCTCCAGCACTGCTGGAACCTCACCATCAGATTGTTTAGTGTCATATCCAGGACACTCGTTAGGGGGGGGTCTTACCCCTCTGCAGAGGTGCAGTCAGTGTATTCTACAGCCCCGGTTTCTGAAGTAGGTGAACTTGTCCACAGTTTCAGAGAACTACCATTTAGTATGGAGATGTCTCCTCTTTGATTAAAGCAAATGTACTCTGTTTGGTTTGCATTCACATGGAGGTCTATGCCTCCTGCTGCATGCTACAGACTATGCAGCAAGGATTTAGCCTGGGTGGGTGTATTTGCCAGAAGCACTATGTCATCAGTATAATCCTCATAACAGGAGGAAAAAGAACTTTTTTAACCCACAAATTAAACCTCGGAAGACTTGGGAAGCAGCACGGTGGATGGGAAGGTTGAAAGAACCCCACAGTTCAACAGCCAAGATTAAATAGTTTAATCTGGGAAATTACTGCTTCTCATCAATAAAGGTAATGTCTATAGATGAGGTAAAAATACAGCCATTGAAAGATTACCAGGACTCTCTCTCTCTCTCAAACCATATCCTTTTATATTAATCAGTCTTAATTTGTTAATATGTTCACCAAACAAGAGTTTAAGTTGGAAATGTTTTGTGGCAGTCTGCTGGAGTTATGGTAAGTGGCATATATTGATTGTCGGGAGGACTTTTTCACTGGTTAACTACTTTGTAGTAAAGGTTTAATTACAGACCTGCTTTATAAGTCAACCCTTAGTTTTGCAGAGATATTTTCAGGGTTAAAAAGTCAACGTGTACACAGTAATTTACAGTTGTTTTCATAGATAAGGTACCATCAGTATCAAAGAGGTTCTGAAGGATGAGAGAGATAAGTTCAAATATTGAAGGAAGCGTAGTCTTTATTTTTTTGTAATCCAAGATATTTAATGGTTATAGAATAGAGGCTTGAAAATTTTTTTTATATAAAAAGAATGAACAACCGAAATAAGATGAAAGAAATACTAGCAAAAATTACTAATACTACTTTTACTTCATTTAAGATTATCATAAAATTAAGTAAGTAAAGTTGGCAACCGTAGTCAAGGGCAACCAGAAAGCTCCATTTTCAATAGCTACTACACCAAAGTGTAGGGAAGGGTACAAATCCTTTCCCTGGATTGCTCCACTTTACCCTTGATACATACCTTATATTGCTGAGTGTTAAGCAAGGAGGTATCAAGTACCATTTTTAAAGTCTTTGGTATGACGCGTCCTGGGATTGAACTCAGGTCTCCCAGACAACTGGCGAACACTCTACCCACTAAGCCAATAAGCCGGTTATTTCAGTACAAATCCAGAAGTATGGGCCAAGTGGGTAGAATGTTCGGCAATGGCCCAGGAAACTGGGGTTCAATCCCAGATCAAGTCATACAAAAGACTCAAAAAATGGCTCTTGATGTCACCTTGCTTAATACTCAACATTATAAGGTACTGATCAAGGGTAAAGTGGAACAATCCAGAGAAAGGTATAGCACTCTCTGCTACACCTCAGTGGAGCAGCTAATGAAAAGAGAGCCTTTGAGTCACCCTCAACTACGATCACCAACTTTTATGAGAACTACTAATCGTTTGCTAACTATTACACCATGTGAGATGTCTTATTACATTTATAACTGACTGTAAATATAATTAGTTTTATAAGAAAAAATTTAACATTACTTTAGAAAAACAGGGCTAGTTTTATATAGAAATGTCTTTCTTCAGCAATCATTCCTTTACGGAATCTATTTCTACAATAAGACAACCATCTTAAAAGGATCGTTTTGCTATGAGAATCTTTGCTTGGTTCATATAAAGATAGGGAGAAAGATTGACAATTTTTACCCTAAAGATTCTGAGTATTCTAAATATAGAAATATTTATTGCCCAGTTGGCTAGGATGGTAGAATACATTGATTGCATCTTTGCAGAGGGGTAAGACCCACCCAATGAGTGTCCTGATTATGACACTAAACAATCTGATGGTAAGGTTCCAATAATGCTGGAGCTTTGGGGAATGCAGAGCGCCTCTTCATTGTCGTCTTTCCCAGGTTCACTCTGGTTCGGAGTGGTAGCATCTGATCAGGCTCTGCCTATGGGTCAAATAGAACTTAACTGTGTACTTATGTTAAACTGAATTACATGAAATAGAACTATTTCTAAACTGAATTGTTTGAAATAGAACAGTTTTGACATTTAACTGTGGGTAAGCAAAATCTATACTTATACTAAACTGAATAGCTTGAAATAGAAATGTTTTCAACAATTAAACTGCGTACTCATGCTAAATAAAATTGTTTGAAATAGAACTGATTATTTGTAGAAAAATGGATTAGGCATTAAATAACCTACAAAGGTTGATATGCCATCAAAACCAATCAACCAACCAACTATAAATATTTAGAAGCATTATTCCCCTCTTTTTGTATTTGAAAAAAACAAAACAAAAAAAACTTCAGTAGTATTTGTAAACTCAGTTCTTCCATTTAAAAAGGAACTTGATGTCTTTCCAGTTCAGAATGATATATATTTTTTTCTTTTTTAATAGGTTCTGCATTTTTTTGTGTTGATAAAAGACAATTTATCAGTTGGAAATACCCATTAATTTATGGCCTTCATCCATCCCCAACCTTTTAGATATAAAGAGATGACCTTTGAATTTTATATGGATATTTGACACTCCAAAAATTTAGGTGATGACCATTAAAAGGCCAGGAAAATAATTACTAAAATCCGGGATAATCTTTCTTTTCTTTGACCTTTGAAGGAAAGAAAAAAAAAAAAAATATAGTAGACTACCAAAAACTGACCAAAGAAAATTAATTGTTCATCCGACTGACCAAGTAATTTTTTTTTCTTTTCTAAATTAAAGTTGGGATGGGGAAGAGTTGCTAATGCTGGACTTACCTGTAAGCTAAGTCATAGCTTTGGGCTACACAAACTTGGGTGGGGCCTCTTTTTAAAAAAATACATTTTTACTTTATCATTTGTTTTTATTCTTTAACACTAATTCCTAAAAAATAAAATAATATATAATTTTCTTACCCCAATTTTTTTTTTAGTAAAGGACCTCAAATTTCATATAGCTTAAGACCTCAGCAATTGCAAATTCAGCCCAGAGAGTTGCACAAGACTAATTTTCATTGCTAATAGGAACTTGAATGTAAGAGGAGTCTTAGTTTATACAGAGTAGAATACAGAAATAGAAACCAGATATCACAACTAATATTTTCCCATTTTCATGATCAGGTAATACTACATTTTGAAGAATTCTAAGTGATACAAGATGGTGGTACACAGGAGAATTAGACGTAGTACAAAATAAGAGAACAGTATATAGAATCTGAAGAATATAAAATGAAATAGGATTTATATTAAAAGAAATTTCTGAAAAGTCTACAGAAAAAGAAACCTAAAAATGTTTTTGAGAATGTTCAATAGGAATTGTAAGAGACAGAAAAAATTTTAATTCTTAAAATTTCTAAGAATAATTTTTTTTCCTTTAATTATAATGGTGATATAAACAAAGGCACAAAAGAAATACTATTTTCATGTGTTAGCAATTTGTTTAAACTTATTTTCCTACATGTTTATGTTATGACCCATTTCATTTGTTGGTGTTGATGAATGACATTTAAGAATCCCCAATGCTTAATTCAAAATTTGGTTTGAGGGATTTTTGAACATGTCAACACTGATAAAGGAAATACCAGCATATATCAAAATAAATCTACTGAAGTGAAATGCTGATACATGAAAACAAGTTTCTATTACACTTGTAACAAAACCTATATGATAATAATATCAGAAACTAAAGAAACTAATAATAAACTAAAATATAACTAAAGAAAGGAAAAAACTCAACTTAATAAATAGGGGAGGTTAAAATTTTATTATGTTACCACTTACATAAAATAGAGTAAATCTCATTTCACACACTCTTTCAGATATTTTGTAATGTAAATCCAATTCTGTTTTCTATTCTGTGCTTCCATATTCAACTATCCTGTAACTCTGCCAGATGATCATGAAAATATGAAATTATTAGTAGCAATATGTCTCTTTAATTTCTGTATTATATAACCTATATATATATATATACTCCTATCCTAGATATTCAGCAGTCTGTAGATACTATGTTCTTTTCTTTCTTTTTAATGGCATATCAAGCTGTATGAGTTGTTTATTGCTAAAGCAATCCTTGTAAAAGAATAGTAGTGGTACTATTTAACCCACAGCTGGAGGGATAAAAGGGGGTTCATACCGTTCCTAAGTTGTATTAGTGAATGTAATAGCATTAATAGAGTTTGAACTTGCTTACTTTAATGCTGCAGTCCAGCACTTTAGTCACGATACCATGCATTCTTTAAATGCAGTAATGTGAGATATATATATATATACTCATATACACACACACACACATATATATATATATATATATATATATATATATATATATATATATATATACACATATATAACATTACACACACACACCAACTTAGAATGGGATATTTTATTTCACTTTTCCATTTTTTTTTCTTTTTTTAAATAAGACAGAAAAAATTTTCATTCTGAAACCATAACACCACAATAAGCAGGACATTCTTCAAAAATATTTTGTTAATAAAAGTAGTCTTTATATGGAAGTTATGTAAACACATTCTACATAATAAATAAATGTTATCCAGTTAAAAAAAAAAAAAAATTGTTGTTTCTTTTTTTTTTTCTTTTTTTTAGTTTAGTGGCATATAAACCTTCATGGGTTATTCAATGCACTCTTTTGAACAGAAGTGGTACTATTTAACCAATAACTGGGAGGATGAGAGAGGTTCATACTTTTCCCAAAGGCATTAGTCCAAAAGTGAATGTTATAGCTGAACTGGAGTTTGAACTTGCTTACTATGATGTTGCAGTCTAGCATGTTAGCCAGTACACCATGGTGATTCCCACTAAATGTTTAAAACAATATGAAATTTTCAGAAAGTTCTAATTCATTAAACTGTATAGATTTTTTTAACATTAAAAAAAAAAATTCATAATTAAGAGAGATCCATTAGTCAATGTTTTACAAATTTTGATTCTTATTTTTTATTTTATCAACAAAAAATTTCATTACTTTCTTTATGGAATCTATTTTTACCATGAGGCAACCAACTTAAAATGCTCGTTTTGCTAAGAGAGTCTTTGCTTGGTTTATGTAAAGATTAATTTACAGGTAATATCTATATCTTTGATATCAAAAGGTATTTTTCAAAAAGATTATTTTCATTTTGTATTTTTCATATAATTTCATTTTATCTAAATTAATTACTCACTGAAATATTGCTGTAATCTACGTAAAATAAATAAATAAATAAATTGAAGTAGAAAAATATTTGGAAATTTAAAAAATCTGAACTTAATTTGTTTATAATTGTTTCTAGGTCATTTCAACACAAAACCCAGGATCTTTTTTTTATGATATCCATGCTAAGAAAAATAGATAAAATAAAAACCTATTTTTATTGTTGCACATTCAGTAAATTCCAAATATTTTCTACTGAACCTCTGAATAAAATAGGGAAACAAGTTTTTTTGTAGCCATTTTGTTGATGTAAAAATATAAAACTTAGCATTTAATGGAAAAAGACATAGGAAAAAAAAATTCAAGGTACAAATATGCTTACTAGACAACCAGTGAATCAGTGGTCCATAACAATACTGATACTTCAATTCAGCAAGGAAAAAAGATTTTAATTATTATTTCATTGTTATCCGTCATATTTTGTTGGTTGGTTGGGTTTTATAGCATATCAACCTTTGTAGGTTATTTAACACCAAATCCATTTTTACACAAGCGATGGCAATGAAGGAGTACTCCACATTCCCCAAAGCTCCAGCATTACTGAAACCTTAGCATCAGATTATTTAGTGTCATATCCAGGACACTCATTAGGGGGTGGGATCTTACCCCTGCAGTCAGTGTATTCTACAGTCCCAGATGACTGGGCAACTGTCATATTTGGCAAATAAAGTTAGCTCAGCACAAATGAAGACCCTATGAAAATCAATTGCCAAATGAACTGGAAATTGCTTTATTATCTAAGTTAGAGCATTTTACTATGATATATATATATATATATATATATATATATATATAAGGGTCAGTCAAAAAGTTCTAAGCCTCACTTGTTGCACACCTCCATTTTTTTTATGGATCTCATCTGCACAGAAATTAAGAGAGAGATCTGAATTTTTGTTTTAGTTTCATAAGAAGAGGTAGTGTGTTGACAACAAAATTGTTCAGCTGTCCTATTCTTTCTGAGTGAGGTTGGAAATTTTTTGAATGACCCTCAAGTGTATATAAAAAAAGTAAAGTTAGCGACTGTAGTTGAGGGCAACCCGAAGGCTCCCTTTTCAATAGCTACTATACCGAGGTGTAGGGGAGGGTGCTACTCCTTTCCCTGGATTGATCCACTTTACCCTTGATCCGTACCTTATAATAATGAGTGTTAAGCAAGGAGGTATCAAGTATCATTTTTTAAAAGTCTTTGGTATGACTCAACCTGGGATTGAACTCCGGTCTCCCAGACCATTGGCGAACACTCTACCCACTGGGCCAAAAAATATTTCTTGAACTGCCAAACTGTCAACAACTATACAGCAAAATTTACATATAAACTTCTAAAAGCAGAAGTCAATCTTTTTTTTCATTTACATGTCAAGAATATTTTATTATATACACAGTAAGTTAACAGAAAATGGCTTTGATATAAAATTTGGCTTCATAACTTAAAAATTTTTTTTTTAATTACTGTAGACCTCAGAATACCCTTTGGCAATCTGGTACATAATACCTCCAATGACATCCTCTACAACCTGGGGATGTATTTTTGAAAATTGAGAAAAAAAAATGCTGTCCTTAAAGCAGTTATATTTTAGAACATAGTTTTTTAAATCTCTGAAAATTGTTTTCTACTAAACCTTTCTCTTCTCTCACTGGATGCATCCAAACATTAGTTATAAGCCCTTCATTAATAGAGATACTGATATTATTCAGGACAACTCATTATAGTTAGCTAGTTAGTCTCAGCTGACAATTTACTATTGCAGTGAGTAACCAGAAAAGATCCATTCTCTCTGGATGCTCTGTATTTGTGGAACTGTGCCAGTCTAAGATAAGCTTAGTGGATATCAAATTTATTATCGGATTAGCAATAATCTAATCCTAAAAAGAATAACATCAAATAGAAATATAAAAATCTGGCCCAGGGACATTGTGTCAGCCCTACGTACACCTATTTAGAGTACATTGCTAAAACTTGATTAAATGGGTCAGATAGAGCCGTTCTTATGACCTCAACTAAAACAATCTGTTAATAATTATTTGATTTCTCACTGAAACTTTTTCATAGAATTGGGAAACATGCAATGTCAATTATGAAAACTTTTCTCTAAAAGGCTAAGAAAATAATTTGTATTTAAACTTGATTTTTCTGACTTCAGAGCACACACAGACACATTATACACATACTTTCTCACTCATTAGTTTTGACTAATTAAAATTTTCAATCATTTCCAGATGTTTAAAAAAAAAGAGGAATTAAAAAAATAAATAAAATTCCAAGCAAATGATATTTGCTCATCATTACAAACAGAATGAAAGTGTCTACTATTCATGCAAGAAATGATATGCAAGACCAAAATAAGTTTTTCTTTGCAAATTGTTCTTGGAGGGAATTTTATTACATTATGAAAATTGTCTTTTAATGAATAGAGACAGTTTCCCTTAATATAATCAGAAATATCTCTCAGACTGGCCTTCACCAATAAAGAGAGCAGCCATTTTATTACTTGGGTTGGTAAGGTAATTCAAGAGCAGTAGATTAGCCGTTAAAAATTCTTGTCTGTCCATGAGTTTGATATATCATTGACAAGACAAGGGTAAAAATAACAGGAAATATTGGATTCATGCCTTTCAGGCATCAGTGGGAAATTCAAGCAAAAAGTCTCAACTGTAACTCAAACTAGGTTTACTATTTTCATTTTTCAAGCTGATAATTGCTTTGTTTATACTTTCATTAATAAAGAAAAAGATTCAGTTTCATGTCTGTTGACTTAACTTTGCTAAGCTTGGTTTGGCGCTTACTCAGAAATATGAGGGACCCAGTAATGGTCAGCTAACCTATAGCTTGTTCACTATTATGTCACTTACTCTGGTTTTAACAGTGTAGAGACTTTAAAATACACATACAAAATGCAGAAATAAAAATATGTTAATTTATTGATGTTTGTGAATGATAACCATTTTTAGTTTGGTTTCTTTATTTAATGGCATATCAACTCTTGTGGGTTATTTAATGGCTTATCAGCCTTCATGAGTTATTTAATGTGAAAGCCATCCTTGTAGAAAAACAGTAGTGGTACTATCTTACCCATAGCTGATGAGGGGAGATAAGGATATCCATACCTTTCCCTAGGGTATTAGTCTGAAAGTGAACGTCATAGCATGACTGGAGTTTGAACTTGTTTACTTCAATGCTGGCTCATTGGTCGAGAAGGTAGAGTGTTTGCCAGTGGTCCGGAAGACCTGGGTTCAATCCCAGGTCACATCATACCAAAAACTTTAAAAATAGTATTTGATACCGTCTAACTTAACATTCAGCAATATAAGGTATGTATCAAGAGTAAAGTGGAGTAATCCAGGGAAAGGAGTAGTGCCCTCCCCTACACCCTGGTGTAGCAGCCTTCTGGTTGCCCTTGACTACAGTTGCCAACTTTACTTTACTTTTACTACAATACTGCAATTCAGCATATTAGCCACTACATTATAGGGGACTCACCCACCCTGACTGGCCATGGAAAAAATTAAGCATAAAAAGCAATTTTGATGTATTACACAGAGTTTTGAAAATATATAAAAGTTTTGACTGTTTGATCTCCAATAAGTTTTTTTAGAATTCTCGAAATATAAAAAACACATAAGATAAAAAAAAAAAAAGATTAAATTGATGATTTGAATTTTATGCAATATTTCTTGAAAGGTTTAATCATATAAGTTTAATTTCAGTAAAACTTAGATGAGGTGAGAATATGTCTGCATGCAAAAATTATCTATTTTCTCCTTTTAGATAAAAAAAAAAAAAAAAAATCTTCAATGTTTTTATGATAAGCAACTGTTGATATGTAAATTGAGAGTGACAAAAGAGATTTTCAGAAAAGGAAGTTTTTAAATAACTGAATAAAAATGTTGCAAAATATTTTTGAATTTCTCAATTGTAGGGTAAGAAAGTTTGACAAAAATTGTAAATTCACTTAAAAGGAAAAAATGAAAGGAAAAGAAAAAAAGCTTTTCACTGCAAACAGTATGAGTACTTTTGACAATTTTTTAAAACATTAATTTTGATCAAAGATGGAATGAATTAAAATAATTTTTTTTCTTTGTTAGAGAAGAGAGGAAACAGAATTGCTCTACTCACCTTTGGGAAGTCATGAAACCAATTGTAAGCTTTAAACTTGTATAGATGATAAACATACAGCACTTTGCATACTACTAGATTAGGCAAGTCTGTCTCTCTCTATTAAGTTAAATACAAAGAAAAAAGAGAGAGTAAAAAAGATAGAGAGAGAGAGAGAGAGAGAGAGAGAGAGAGACAAAGATAGAGAGAGAGAAGAGAGAGCCTAAGACAGAGAAAGAGGAGAGAGGATAGAAAACCGGAGAGAGAAAGAATAGTCTGAGAGAGGAAAGAGCAAGAAAAGAGAGCCTAAGATAGAGAGACAGAGAGAGGAAGAGAAAGAAATAGGAGAATGCAGAATTAAGAAACTAAGAGTGAATGCAAAGAAAAGAGAGATACAAGAGAAAGAAATGTAGACAATAGAGGAGAGAGAAAGAGAAAAAGAAAGAGAGAAACAGAAAAAGAAATTTGTTCTAGTTATATATTACCAAGCAGCTGTTCACCAAAGCACAAAAAATTTAAAGTAAGGTAGTAGATATGCAAGTTAGAAGACTGGACATCTCTTGTCAGTGAAAGGTTTGTTTGAAATGAACAAACCAAAGCAGATGGTGAAGGTTTTAACTTTCTTTTACTACAGATGGTTCAACTCTGAAAGTAAATTCAGTTTCAAAATTGTTGATCAGAGATGAAGACAGCTGCTTTGGAATGGAAAAACTGGTCAGTTCAAAATATCCAAAAGAAATTCTTCACACTTACTCAGAATGAAAATAGTTTTGGAACAATATTTTCTAACCTGAGTCACTGGCAAAACTCATTCAAAAGGCAATCCAAGATCTTAGATGTTAGTATTTGTAAGATTTTTTTGTTTAGAAAAGGCAATTTTTGTTTATGAATATAGCAGAAGGAATCACAACAACAGCAGCTATATAATCTATCCATTAGCAAATGAGATAAGCAAAGAAGAAGGCGATTTGTTTGGAAGGAGAATATTTATTTGAGTGGAGCCCAAAACACAGGAAAAATTTACAGCAATAAAATTAAACAAATCAGTTAACCAAATTCACAGCAGAAGAAATATCAATGTAATAATTTTCTCTTGACAAAAACTTAACCCTTTTGGTGTAGCATATTTGGTAATGAAGAAAAAAAAATGACCATAAAATAAAAAAAAAAATTTTTAAACTTGCAAATAAAACAACTACAACACAACAGTACACTACTGACACTGGGTGGTGGAGGATATTGCACAAATGTGTTTATAAGAGACTCTTTTATTCACTAATATTTCTAAAAACACTATTTTACTTAACTTTTAGACCATCCTGTCAGCTGGGGCAGTAGAATACACCACTGCAGAGGGGCAAGATGCCCACCAAAAAGTGTCCTGGATATGACACTAAACAATCTGGTCGTGAGCTTTGAGGAATGCCAAGTACCCCTTCACTGCCATCACTCCCAGGTCCACTCAAGCTCGAAGTGGTAGCAACTGACAGGATCCTATCTATAGGTCAAATAGAACTGTTTAACATTTAAACTGAGTACAAACAAATGACTGATGCTAATTTGAATTGTTTAAAGAACTGTTTGATCATTTCCCTGCATATAAACAAATGATAGATGCTTAATTGAATTGTTAGTGATACATAGCAATACTTTGAAACATTTAACTTTGTTGACTTATGCTAAATTGAATAGTTAGAACTGTTTGATCATTTAAATATGTGTAAACAAATTTTTGATGTTTAATTGAATGATAGTGCACCTGGAACAATTTAACTTTGTTGACTTATGTTTACAAATCATATATATCTAGTATATATGAATAAACCAGAGTTAGCATTAAATAACCTACAATGGTTGATATGCCATAAAAACCAAACCAAACGAATTAAGTTTTAGAAGTAAAGTTTTTTTTTTTTAAATTTTAGGGCTGGGGTATTTTGAATAAGAGACACTTTGGCAGGGAGGGTATCTTATACAAGATTCAAAATTTTTAAGTAATGTGGACTAAGGTTGCATCACACCCACAAACATAAGTATATTTGGGTGACTAGAGTTGCTCTTTACACTAAAAGGGTTAAGAAAAAAAAATTAACTTTTTTTTTTTTACAAAATCAAACATGTAACAAAAGAAAAAAAATTTTACATAGTTGGTTTCAGAAGAGTGTAAAAATCAAAATGAGCCCATATATAATTTATCAGTTTGTAATGGTTCCCCCTACCACAAATATGACAGTATTTATTAGCACTACCCAGACTATAGTAAATACCAAAGCCTTAAATTATCAGGTTACTCAATAAGGGTGAACTGCAGTAAATAGTGTGGAAAAAAGATAAAACTAAAAGCCCTGTAAAATGAGGTATCTTATCAGTTTGTAAATAAGATAATTACGCCTTGAATAGCAACATGAAATCTTTTGCAGAATTTTATAACTAAAATTCTCAAAAGTTCACTCAGTAAATTTGATGCAGGAAAAGGTTCAAACTAAATAAGGAAAACAACTCTTTGATAAACTGAATTACTTCCCTTGAGAGGGATTATACTTCCACCCTCACTTGTAGATTAAAGTGCACACACATTTATTACTATATATATTTTTGCACTGACCCTTTTCTCCTAAGCTAGGGATAAGCCTTAAAATGTTTTTATTTCATTTATTCATTTTTTTTCTTTTTTCTTTTTTTAATAACTTCTCTGCAGAAGTTAGTTTTCAAAAAAGTCTTATTCTGATACTGCATAGTACCTTTCTACTTTCACATTCCAGACCACTCCCAAGAAGATGCTTCCTGCCACGCTTCTTTAATGAATTTACCATCCTGAAAACAAATTCAGCTAAATTTACACTTTCAATTAATTAAACGTTTACAGGTCCCTTACATCCTGCACAAATGCACAGAGATATAGCCCAAAGGCATTAATAAGCTGTTCTTATTAAATTTGCAAGCAAAAAGTTAACTGTGAAGGGAGGTGTTGTTTTTAGCAGATAGGAAAACAATTGAAGAATAACAAATTGAACCTTTTCATTTTGACAAGCTCAGTAAATTCTCAGGTGAATATATCATTTCTTACAGTTCATTGGAATCAGGTTACAAAATGTTTTAAACTAAACTGGATATATAAAAAAAAAAAAAAAAAAAAAAAAAAGGAAGATCAAGTACTTCTATTTTTCATTTGCGATGATAAAATGGCATGAAATTAATTTTTTTAACCTATGAGAATTTACATCACACACATACATACTCACAAATATATATATATATATATATATATATATATATATATATATATATATATTTATTATGGGGTGAGTCATGAATAATTTCTATTTTATAAAGGCAAGTTGTAACTAAGCATTTCAAACTTCCAATGTCTTAAATGCAATCGGAAATTACCTGATTAAAGAGTGCCTTCATTGGTCATTCTAATTTCAGTAGTGAAAGAGTGTGAATCATAATTCAATCTATGATCTCATGCCTGTAGAACGGAAGAATTGAAAGTGTATATTCCACATGTAATATTGTGAGAGTTTAAGAATAACATAAACACTACAGAAACAGGTAAGAAAATTTGTAGTGTCATTACTCATTGCCAAGACAGGAAGTGGTTTTCAAAGTTTTGTTCTGGCAACAGATCATCGCAAGATGAAGTCAGACTAAGATGCTCCTCAGACTTTGATCAAGATGCTTAAAGAGAATTAGTAGAATGCAATCTGTTAAAAATTACTTGAGAATTAGCACTTAATATCGACATGTCCCAACCCAAAACCTGCTGCCACATGAAAAAGATAAGAAAAGTGAGCAACCTGGGTGTTTGGGTTTTGCATACTCTTTGTGAGAGGTCTTTACACCATTTTATGTTGGTAGCAGAGCATACTTCAATGTAAAATGGTATAAAGAACTCCAGTGATAGTTATACTGGAATAATGAATTTATTTACATCCAGCTGAGACCATGTTTTTGGTACTAATAATGGCCATTGAGCAGTTTCTGGGTAGGATCGCACCTCACTTTTAGAGAGGGTAAAGGGGAGACATCTCTGGTGGATTAACAATTTTCGCCCTTTTTTCTTTTAATTGGGCTCCTTGTTGTGGTGTAATGGTTAGCAAGGCAGTCTCTCAAATCCATTGCTACTAAGTAGTAAATTTGATTTTTCCTGTGTGTTCCATACTTCGTGCCCTGTGCTAAGCTAAGCTAAACAAATGATGACTTTACAAAATTAATACTCATGTATGTGTTGACACAAATTTTTTGCCAAAAACTAACTCTTTAAGATATAAAAGAAATATATATGGTATTTGGTAATTTTGGTAATATTTTGAGTATATGGGCAAGGACAAATCTTAAATATAGTAGAAAGTAGTTAAACAAATCTAAATTTATTCAAAATCAAACCGAATCTAAGAAATATTTATCCTTTATACCATGGCCCGGGAGACCTGAGTTCAATCTCAGGTCAAGTCATACCAAAGACTCAAAAAAATGGTACTTGATGCCTCCTTGCTTAACACTCAGCATTATAAGGTATGGATCAAGGATAAAGTGGAGCAATCTCGAGAAAGGAGTAGCACCTTCCCCTACACCTTGGGAGACTTGGGGTCACCCTCAACTACAGTCACTAACTTTACAACTTATACAAATTTTGTGTCACTAAGATCAGATTTTCTGATTATCAGTTTACTGTCAGCTCAGGTAGTTCTTTGTTACCGGTACAATTATAACTAATACATCTACTCTTGGAGAGCCAATGGGCGCAACCAAGTGGCCCTGGGTCATACTCATGTAGCTTTGGGAAATAACATATTCGGGCTTGTTTTCATACCAATTAAATGTGTACAAAAGTTCCAAGGGCCTTATTTTTTTGTAAACTAGAGACAAGACTGAATACATTAAAAGAAATGAAATGTCAGAAACTTTTGCATACACATACATGTATAAAATATTGAAATTTTATCAGCATATCATAAATTTAGAGCAGCAGGTATTTCTTAGCAAAATACCCAACTTGGCACATACAATTTAAAGTTAGAGATTAAGTGAATGGTGTATATATGTACCCTTATTAGGAATAGATTGTTTTACCGTATCCAAATATCTTCCAGCTTTACTTTCCAGATATTGATACTTCTTCAACTCTTGCCCTTGAAGACTTTAGCAGCTGTCAGTGAGTGAGGTGCTTTCAAAGTCACTTGAAGCAATCAACTTTACTTGTCAACACTTCATTGGCACTGAAAAATCATTCCAGACATGAAAATAAGGATTTTTTTTTCTTTTTGAATAAACAAATATAGCCAATATTTCTCTTCTACTGAATTATTTGTTTAAATCTTTCTGGTTGATTTCTAAAAATTGAAATTAAAATTGACTATATAGTTTTAAGTATTTTTAACCTCTGAACCAATAAAATAAAAAATTTTGTTTATCAATAATTTCTTTATTCACAGCTACAGAACTATTAGAATTAGATTGATTGCTTTCAAGCTCGGATTAGAGAGCAGTATTTCTTCATCTTTCTCAGCTGTGTTTTTGTCTTTTGATAGGATAAGAAAAAAAAAAGAAATTGATGAACCTGGTCCCAAGAATTCTTACCCAGCAGCAGAGCATGGGGGAGGGACAGTAGAGTAATCTGATTGATTTTAATTGCATATCAACTAGTCCCGGGTGGTTTTATGCCTAGAGGTTAAGAAATTGTATTAATTATATGTTCATCATATTTACAATTTTTGTGTAAAGATTTTTCTATTTTTGTACACAGTCCTACCAAATATGAATTTTAAAAAATGGATCTATTTGACTTATAGATGGACCTTTAACAAGTTCTAATTCTCTGGATCAGAATGGATCACACAGTAATGGCAATAAAAGAGTACTTCTGATTGCATTTCACATAGCACTAATACTCTTGGGAAAGGTATGAATCCAATTATTCTCCCTCCAGCTATGGGTAAATAGTAGGACAGACTGGGTTCTTCAGCCTTGGTGAGGCAACTAGTCTAGGAGAAGGAAAACTCTGAATTCAAATCTGTTAAACTCCGCTTAAAAATTGACCTTGTGTCATATCCTGCCCGAGTGGAGGGGTTGGTAAATATGATAAAAGAGTACTTCACACTCCTAAGCTCTCCAGAAATGGAGCCTCACTATCAGATTCAGTTTAGTGCACACACATCAGTATTTCTTTTAAATATGAACTTTTCAACATTTACTACACTACTGTTTGAAATTTAAAGTAATTGCATGATAATCATCTCCATATGACCCAGTGTGCTGGTAAGCTATAGAGCCCACAAAACACTTTTCTAGTATACTTTTGTTTTAGAATTATCATCTTGATTAATTAAATGTTTCAGTGTTTTTTTCATAGAAAATATCAAGCAAGATTTACATCTTTAATATCAATAATAATGATGCTTATTAAAAAGTAATATTTATCTGCTAAGAGTTTGAATTAACAGCAACTACAGTATGAATTGTTGGTTTGTAGATTGCATAGTAGTGAATGAAATAAAAGGCCGTTGTAGTTCAATCAATCAGTAGATGCAGACACTGCTTCAGCATACACTCTAATGTATTTTGTTCAGATGTTGGAATATTTACTGTTTTCCCGTCACTTTTTAAAAAATCTCCAAAAGTACTAAATTGCAGGTTTGGTTTGGTTGGGTTTTATGGCATATCAACTATTGTAGGCTATTTAATGCTAAATCCTCTTTATATGATTTGTGAATACATTTTATAGATCACATCCTTAAATAAGCCCAAGCTCTTTTTTGTGCAGAGTTAAATGGTTTCAAGATTTGACATTAGTCATTTGTTTATACATTCAGTTAGTTCTATCTATGGGTCAAATGTTACCACCCTGAGTCAGAGTGGACCTGGGAGCAATGGCAATGAAGGAGTACTCCGTATACCCCAAATCTCCATCAGATGGTTTAATGTCATATTCAAGACACTCATTGGTGTGTGTGTGGTGGGGATCTTAACTCTCTGCAGGGATGTAGTCAGTGTATTCTCCAGCCCCAACCAACTGGGTTATAAGTCACAGGATAAGTAACCATTTTAGAGTTAAGTCAGTATGATTTTCAAACTTTATTATACCAAAATATTCTAATGGTAAAAAGTTATTAAGAAATATTTTTAGTTCCAAAATAGTAAATATGATATTCATTAATTAGGGATCTTGTTTCAATCTAGTACATAAAAAATTGTAAACAAAAGTTATAACTATAAAAAGAAAAAAGACATTTTTTTAAATTCAATATTTCAAAAACATTCTGAAATCAGTATATTGAAAAAAAAAAAAAAAAATCAATAAATAAATAGCTAAATTTGTTTAAGAGTAAAATTAAAATTTCTAAGTTTTAAAATAAGTTAAAAAATAACCAGACAGAAATACACTTTAGTTAATTTAAAAAGTAAAGTAAATTATTTCCTTGAATTTGATATGTAGAAGTTCTAAGACCATTCTCGGAAGGAAAAAAAACCTTTTCAAAACCACTTCTTGAACTTTGAGTTGATAAGAACTACAAGAATTAATGACGACTGAAAAATGAGGGCAGGGAATTCAGCCCTCAAAATAGGGAAGTACAAGTTTCAAGGAGGACAGGGAAGAAAGAAGGCAAACAGATTAGGTTTACCCAGGCAAAAAGAATAAATTGTCTGCTACTCGGATAAGCATCCCTGATAACATTTGGGTTATCAGTAAGCCATATTGATTCCGGTTCCCTAATCTCTTCAACTCACTCTGGATGGTAAGAGAAAAGCATCTTGCATCAAATCAAACAGGTTTCATTATGCTGACCCCCAAGCAACCCTTCTCCATTACAACCAGAAACCTAACGTCAGAGATCTTAATTAAATAAAACGGACTCAAGATAAGTCATTTTGTGGTTTTCAATTTTGAAATCTCAGATATTTTAGGTTTAAAAATACATTTTTTTTCTTTTCAAATCAGTATTAAGTTTTGAAATTCAATCTACTACACTGATGTGAAGGGGAGGATGCTACTCCATTCCCTAGATTGCTCAACTTTACCCTTGATCCACACCTTATAATGCTGAGTGTTAAGCAAGGAAGCATCAAGTACCATTTTTTGAGTCTTTGGTATGACTTGACCTGGGATTAAACCTCGGTCTACCGGGCCATTAGAAAACACTATTCATTTTGCTAATGACCTGATAAATTAAGAATTATAGTTTTACAAAATTTTCTAAAAGTTTCATTGCATTTCACAGAAGGAAAAAAAAATTTTAAGACTTTTTATAGAAGTGTACACGGGATTAATACCGGCTCATTGGCTTAGTGGATAGAGTGTTCGCCAATGGTCCGGTCATACCAAAGACTTTAAAAATGGTACTTGATACCTCCTTGCTTAACACTCAGCAATATAAGGTACATATCAAGGGTAAAGAGGAGCAATCCAGGGAAAGGAGTAGCGCCCTCCCCTACACCTTGGTGTAGTAGTTATTGAAAAGGGAGCCTTCTGGTCACCCTTGACTATGGTCGCCGACTTCACTGGATTAAAAATGTTCACTAATCTTTAGTCTAACATAATAGGGTACTTGTACAATACAACAGAATTTTCTTAAATTGACCATGAAGACATTTCTAGAAAGGAAGTGTGGACATCTAGCAATGCTTATCAAGATTCACAGACAATTCCTACTGAGTCATTACTTCAGATCATCATCGCCTTGCAACCTTTAGCAATTTCAACTCGCCATTTCCAGACAATTTGTCACAGCTTCAAAATACACTTAAATTCTTTACATAAATAAAAAATACATTTCTCATATTTCTAGAAAATTCAAATCAATTCTTAATTGCTTTATGCTCAAGTAATTTCTTATCGAAATTCTCCACAATTAAAATATTGAGGGAATGACTGGCTTTGAAGGTCTAGAAATTCACAAGACATTTCTAAAAAATGTCTTTTTGGAAGGAATACTTTGGATAATTGGGCTGACAACTACTGATTGATCGTCCCAATTTACCAAGATGCCCTTTAATGAAATAGACAGAGATGATATCTTTGCCAATAAAACAACTGTCACATGTTGTAATCTATTATAATACACATTTCTCTGTGTCAAAATCATTTGGCTCAGAGTGACTACTAGGCACTTGAGTCAAAGATAATTACTGCTGGCCTTAAAGATAAGAGTTCAAACTTGAGAATTTGCATCAACAGATAAATTTATTAAAAGAATCACAGTGATTGTTTTTTATTTTTTTGATAAAAAAAAAAAAAAAAAAAAATAGAGAGATATATTTAATTTAATTGACCCCTGCCCCCAAAGTAAAACAATAGCTTGTTCTGAAATAAGCATAAGCCCACCCATCCATCCTTTTTAAGATAGTTCTGTTTTGGTAAAATTTAAGATGTTCATAAAGAAAGGTAGGTTTAAGCTTTACAAAATAAAATTAATTAATCAAATATAACTTAGAACAGTTTATTTGTTATTTAAATTTTTACAAGCCTGTAAAAAGGCAGAATTATTCATATATAGATTGATGTCAGAGTGTACGCTCTACCTAAGAATCTTATCTCTTTGTAAAGCATATATAAATAAAAAGGAGTCCTATCCATTTTCATTTTTTCATGTCAACTTATAACTCAGAAAAGAGCTGTCATCTAAATTGCATATACGTTTTAATGTTTCTAATAAGGAAAAGTACAAAATCTTGTTCTTGATTTTTTTTTCACTGATAAAATGATATAATTCAATAATTAAAAATCAAATTGATTTGTGGAAGTCTTCAGTTCTTCATAAACAAGAAAAAAAGGAGAGGGAACTCTTTAGTTCTTAAGTCTTTCCATGTTTAAATGTCACACAGAATCCATGAGTGAAATTTGAATTTAATGCTTTTTTGAAAATTGTTTTGTAATTTAGCACTAACTGTAATAAATAAATAAATATATAAATAAATAAAATTTTTTTGAAAACTAAAAGAAAAAAAAAATTTAAATAAAGAAAATGTTTCAAACCATGAGGCACGTCTTTTTAAAATACTGTTTTAAATGCAAAAAAAAAAAAAAAAAAAGAGTGTAATATGAAAAAATTCATATCTTTTTATTGTAAGGACACATTTTTATTTCTTAGCTTCTTTTTATTGTACCTACTTATAATGTTACATTTTTAAAGAGCAAAAAAAGAAAAAAAAGAAAAATTAAATGAAAGTATTGTTTATCGTTAACTCAAAAACTGATTTTTTAAATAAACACTTTTCATTTTTCTTAGAACAAAATATATTAATTCTTTTAATTAGTCTGTTTTTTTTTAAATAAATTATTTACAGAATAAATGAAAACTTTTCATCTGAATTGATATGTGAAAATTTCCACCTAAAAATAAGGACACATTTTAATTCTAAGCTTTTTTTTATAGTTACATTTTTATAGGGTAAAAATAAAATAAACAAATAAATTTTTTATAACTCAACAGACAATTAAAAAGGGAATTTAAGTTTTTGTCACATTTAAAAAAAAATCTCTTGAAAGATCAAATTAAAATGATGTTTGAAACTACTCATGAGTTAACGGTAACATTTTGAAAATATTTTAGAATAAGAAAAAAAAAGGTCTAAAATAAAAAAAATATCGTAATATATGAATTCTTATGTTCTTCAATCATTATGTTTTCAGAGGGTACATTAAAACTTTGTTGCTTTATAAAAAATTATCAACAGAAAAATTGTTCTGTAACTGAGCACTAATTGTCTAAAAATAAAAAAAAAATCATGACAATGTTTTAAACCTTTCACCAGTATAGGGTTACATAGTTTAAATGTAAACTAAAAACAATTCAATGAATAAAATACTTTCAATTTGAATGAATAAGCAAATCTTCCAACTACAACCCCCCCAACCCCCCCCAGATTTTTTAAAACTCTAAGCCTACTTTTCTCTATCCACTTTCTATCTCGCTCTCTGGTATTCATAAAATTCTTTTAGGCAGGTCATGGACCCTATTAAAAGGGATTTTATGAACATGTGTATATGTGTGCCTTACTATCCATTTTGCAGGAGATAATGAAAGGGTGACTGGACAGCACCCAGCTACTTTCTTGAGGGTTCTGAATGAGAGGGATTAATTGTGAGTTCTATGTTCATGTATTTATTCGGGTAGAGGAAGTAATAATAAATTGAACTTGTTCCACTGAATAGTCAACCTTGTTCATGGACAAAGATTTAATCTACAATACAGAAATGGCAAACTTAAGGGTGTAGTCAAACCAGTTCTCAATATACAAATTATTAAGATTTATACTGAAGGATGGGGCCTCATAAATAAATAAATAAATAAATAAATGAATAAAGAGGAAAGAGTTAATTGATTTAAAAAAAATGACAGATAGTAACTTAGTGTTTGGCTCAATATTGTCATTGATTGCTTATAAGTCAAATCTTTCTTTTAATCACGCCCCCAATGAAGACTTTCACAAGGCTGTCTCAGTAGATAGGACATCTGTTCAAAAGTCACATTGCTTTTCTTTGATAAGTAAGGTCCTGGAAGCATCATGATGACCTGCTGATCTTCGGGAACAGATCCAAACTGTTCCTATTTTGACAAATGATGAATAAGTTGGTTCAGAATAAAAAACTCTCTCTCTCTCTGTGTCTCTCTCTCTCTCTGTCCACCACTAGATAACCATGAAATATACCACAAAATTTCTTTGAATTTTAACATCCAGCAGTCCTGGACTTTAACTAAGTTAAAACTTAAGATAAAAAAAAGAGGAATTTTTTTTTTATTTATTTATTTATTTATTTATTTTTTTTATTACTACCGCGTACACATGGGAAGCAGCATGCTGTACGTGTGAGTCTTGCGGCTTAACGCTCAAGATTGCCAGTTCGATCGGGGAACTACTGCTGCTCATCTATAAGAGTGGCTTCTATAGATGAGAACAAAAACAGCCATCGAAAGATAACCATGACTAGTACTCAAACCAGATCCATAAACCGCATCGCTCTTCGCGCGGGTAAAAAAGGGGCGCGTCCTGCTGAGGTTGGAGCCCTGGCCTCGGTGTTCGAAAAATCAGCTACAGAGCTCAAACACAAACATAAACTACTAAAATGCAAACAAACAATACAGATAGCGACATTTAACGTGAGAACCCTAAATAGAATAGGTCAACTAGCAGAGCTAACTGCATCAGCCGTAGAACATAAGATAGATATAATTTGCATACAAGAGCACCGATACACGCACACCGAAGATATCAAGTATCACGAAACTGGAAATGGATGGATGCTGGTGACTGTATCGGCATGGAAAAACTCGGTCAATGCATCGGTAGGAGGGGTGGGAATACTTCTAGGACCGAGAGCGTTAAAAACACTGAACAGCATTGAGAGAATACAACCTAGGATGATGGCCGCAACGTTTAATGGCAACCCCAAAGCAACAATTATCTCCTGCTACAGCCCTACCAATGTTAGCGAAGAAAACGAAATAGTCACCTTCTACGAAGATCTATCCTCCCTAGTACGTAGCATTCCGAAACACAACCTGCTAGTCATTGGCGGAGATATGAATGCACAAATCGGGAAAAACAGACACAACAAATACAGCCTACACTACACGTCTAACAGGAATGGACAGCATTTAATAGATTTCATGATAGAAAATAGATTAACCTGCCTCAATACAAACTTTCAAAAAAGGGAGGGGAAATTATGGACCTACACATACGCAAATAAGAGTAAAGCACAGATAGACTACGTCCTTATAAACAGGAAATGGAGAAACAGTGCGATGAATTGCGAGGCATACTCCTCCTTCGAGGGTGTGTCCTCCGATCATCGAATAGTTACGGCCAAAGTACGACTAAGCCTAAGAAAAAACGCCACACGTAAAGCCACGACCAAGCACTATGACTGGGCCCTACTCAACAACAGAGATATTAGAGACAAATATGCATTAGAATTAAGAAACAGATTCGAAGCACTACAAGAGAAGGTAGAAATAGGCACCCCAAATGACGAATATGAAAATTTTGTAGAAGCGCACCTGGAGGCGGCAGAAAAGTGTATTCCAACAAAACCTAGAACTAAATATAGAGTCCCTTGGGAAACGCTAGCGGCTAGAGAAAAACGTGCACTTGTGAAGACTGCCTCCAAAAACTATCAACAGAACCCAACAAATACAAATGCACGAGAACTAGAAAAGGCGCAACATCAATTAACAGGAATATACCTAAAAGAACAGGCAGAATACGTACAAAATCAGATAGATAAGATTAGAGACTCGGTGGAAGATAGGCAATCCAGGATAGCCTGGCAAACAATAAACGAAGTAAGTGGAAGAAAGAGCACAGCCAAAGCAAAATTGAAAGCTGCAAGCCAACAAGAAAGAATAAAACTGTGGGAACAGCATTTCAAAAATCTACTAGGAAACCCACCGGAAATAACGGATGAACCGATCACCAGAATTATTAGTAAGCAATTAGACGTGAAACTAGGCCCTTTCACCAAAGAAGAACTCGACACGGTTCTCAGAAGAATTAAAAATAGGAAAGCGGCGGGGCTAGACGAGATCCCCCCAGAAGTGTGGAAGACGAGACAATTCGACGATATACTGCTCCGGCAATGCAACGCAGTCTATAGTCAAAATAGGATAGAACGATGGACGAAGGGATGCATCCTTCCATTCCCTAAAAAAGGCGACCTCGGACTAGCCAAGAACTACCGAGGGATAACACTTACATCCATAGCAGCCAAAATCTACAATGCCCTACTACAAAACCGCATAGAACCCAAAATGGAAAACATCCTTAGGAAAAACCAAAATGGCTTCCGGAGAAATAGATCCACAACCTCACAAATACTGACCATCCGTAGAATCCTGGAAGGCGTTCGGGCAAAAAACTTACAGGCGACATTACTATTTGTCGACTTTACCAAGGCCTTCGATTCCATACACAGAGGGAAGATGGAGCAAATCCTACTAGCTTACGGCCTACCAAAAGAAACCGTAGCAGCGATAATGATTCTCTACAGAAACACCAAAGTAAAAGTACGTTCACCAGATGGAGACACGGAATACTTCGACATTGTTGCAGGAGTACTACAAGGAGACACACTAGCCCCGTACCTCTTTATCATCTGTCTAGACTATGTGCTTAGGACTTCGATCGACAAAATCAGAGAAAATGGCTTTGAGCTGACTAAGAGAAGAAGCAAAAGGTACCCCGCAAAAACAATCACGGACGCCGACTACGCTGATGACTTGGCGTTACTAGCGAATACGCCTAATCAAGCAGAGACACTACTACATAGTCTGGAACGAGCTGCAGCCAGCATTGGCCTACATGTCAATGCAAACAAAACCGAATATATGTGTTACAACCAAACAGGCAACATTGCCACACTAGACGGAGCCTCTCTGAAACTAGTCGACAAATTCACCTACCTAGGAAGCAGCGTCTCATCAACCGAGAAGGACATCGACACACGACTGACGAAGGCATGGACAGCTATCGATAGGCTCTCGATCATATGGAAGTCGGACCTAACAGATAAAATGAAACGCAGTTTCTTCCAGGCAGCGGTTGTGTCGATACTGCTATATGGATGCACCACATGGACGCTTACGAAGCGGCTGGAGAGGAGGCTGGACGGAAATTACACAAGAATGTTGAGAGCAGTATTAAACAAGTCCTGGCGACAACACCCCATGAGACTCCAACTATACGGACACTTGCCCCCCATCACAAAAACTATACAAGTTCGACGAACCAGACACGCGGGACACTGCTGGAGAAGCAAGGACGAGCTCATAAGCGATGTACTCCTGTGGACCCCCACTCATGGATGTGCAAGTGTGGGACGACCAGCACGAACTTACATACAGCAGCTATGTGAGGACACGGGTTGTAATCCTGAAGACCTGCCGGAGGCGATGAGTGATAGGGAGAAATGGCGAGAGACGGTCAGGGATATCCGCGCAGACGGCGCGACATGATGATGATGATGATATATATACACACACACACACACACACACACACACACACACACACACAGAGTTGGCATCTGAAGACAATGGGTGTAGATTATTCATATATAGAATATATGAGGAATTTCATATAAATCTATAGGAGTGCTTGATGCATGGCAATTGTTATATATTACTTTTCAGGTTTTATATAATAAAACTCACATACAGAGTGTATACGATCTAACTGGAAGAAAACTCAAACTTGGTTAAATTGTAATCAAATTTATTTCAGCAAAGAATATATTCTGAAGAGACAAAGATTACATTCTTTGACAAAATAAATTTATGATGACAATTTAACCAGGTTTGAGTTTTCTTCCAGTTACATTATATATATATATATATATATATATATTATAAAATATCAAATAAAGTGAAAGTTTCTGAAGTAAAATCCAAAATTTAACATTGAGTAAGAAAAACTTATTAGCTTAGATAAATTTAAAACTTGTAAATTATTTTGTTAAGAGATTTGTGAGGATCTTTTTAAAAAAGAGATTAAAAATTATCAGTTTTAGAAATTTCCTGCTAACATGTTACAGTTCTGACATTTCACTTGTATTGACTTTCACAAATGCAAATTTTAAGCCTTTTATTATTTCCCCCAGTAGCCATTTTAGCACTATTGTACAGTTGCACCACTTAGATGAGATGGCTGGAGAAAAGCTAGATGAGAACTACACAAGGGTGCTACATACTGTTTAACCAATTGTTTGAAATAGAACTAATTTCGTAAAAATGGATTTGGCGTTAAATAACCTACAAAGGTTGATATGCCATAAAAACCCAACCAACCAACCAACCAACCAACACTTTAATTTAGCAAATTTGATCTTTACTTGATGACATATAGACATAGACCAATAGACATACAAGACTGTTAATTTCAGCCAAGAATATTTTAAAATATTGAGAGATAGTAAATCAAATGTTACTGGAATTTCATCTTTGTTTCCTATTTAGTTTGGTTCAATACAATTTATTCCCTGTATTTATAACAATTTAATGAATTTAAATATTTAAGTGAAAAATTTGATCTCGGATGTCATCAAATATGGTAGGTATTCTTACTAATGTTGAAGACAAAGACTTATTGAGAAAAGAACAAAACACATCTATAGATACACTCTTTTATATCAATGTAGTTTATCTTTTATAGAAAGAATAAGCATTCATAGGCTTGTAGAATCTTTTGTGAATCACTTTTTGTTTAGTCTCAAAGAATTCTGTCTGACTTTAGCTCAAAATAACAATTCCTAGAATTTTCCTAATTCAATTTCCAATGATATATTTAACTCAGTTTGTCATAAATTTAATCAAGTAACTTGTAATCAAGGCAATTTAGTAGAATAAACATTCCCAAATATATATTGGGTTCTTAGAATTCTCTACATCATCACCATAAATTTAAGACCAACAAGAAATACTTGTTATCTGAAGGCAGATTTCAGCATATAGGATGGATGCATTTTATTCTTGTAATGCTAGAGTTTAATTTTAGAAAATGGCCTTTGAGCCAAACAGTATTTTTTAAAAAAGTGAAAATAAGATTAGATATGACCAGTTGAGAGGTTCCATTGCTATTTCTTCGCCCAGGCAAGGTGGCTTCCACTCATTCAATGGAATCAGCACAAGGACTTACATCAAAGCAAGAAGTTCTAAAAGTTTCTCTTTCTAGATTTTAGTAGAGTCTATACAAACTTTCTTTCTTTCTCTAACACTTGTCAGGTTTCTCTTAATACAAGGCAGAACTGTTTCTCTAGATTAAATAAAAAGTAGGTCTAAGGCATTCAGTTGAGAGAACTGAAGAAGGAGGGTGGCAGAGTGAAGAGTTGGGGGAAGAGATTAGTTGTCCAGACATTCTAGTAGTTAGTCTGCAAGTATATTACTCTTACTAATGTTGCTCTAATGGTAAATGAATAGCAAAGAGCCATCATATCAAATGAATAAACATTTTGTTATAAATACCTTTTTTTCAACTCAAATTTTTCAAATATAATTTATATAACTAACTAACTAAATAAATAAATAAATGGATAACATCTTTTCACTATAAAAGAAATTTAAAAAATCCCCAAAAAAACAATATTCAAATTTAGATTATTTATATTGAATAAAAATACTTTTGCATGCCTCATCATTTTATCTTTTAAATCAAAAATTGTTGTTTGGCCAAAAGTGTTTATGCTATGCACATGAATATATCATACATTCCCAATATGAAGTAGCACTTGAATAAAATAAATGAAACAATTGGATAAATATGTAAATTAATATTTTTTGTAATAATCGAAATTTCTAAAGACCCTAAAAATACAAAAAAGAAAAAAAAAGGAACAGGAAATAGGAAAAAGGACAAAAATGGACAAAAAGAAAAAAGAAAAAAAGGACCAAAAGGAAAGAAAAAAAAGGACAAAAAGGAAAAAGAAAAAAGGATGAAAAAGAAAAAAGGAAAAAAAAAGAAAAAAGGATGAAAAAGAAAAAAGGAAAAAAAAAGAAAAAAGGATGAAAAAGAAAAAAGGAAAAAAAAAGAAAAAAGGATGAAAAAGAAAAAAGGAAAAAAAAAAAAAGAAAAAAGGATGAAAAAAAGAAAAAAGGAAAAAAAAAAATACATAAATTTGATTTAAGCTCAGCAAAAGTTTATAATAGCAAAGTTAATATAAAAATCAGGACTCTTGAAATTTTTGTACCAGTGAAAATTATCCTCATCATTTAAGGAAGGAGGAAAATAAGAGGGAAGCAAAGCAAATAAAATATGCACATCATTTATTTTCATAATTGCTGGATTTCAGTGAAAAAAAAAAAAAAAAATCACAAAGTTAAAGCTGTAATTTTACAAAGTTTTTCACATTTTAATCTTGAAATAATCAACTTGGAATTTTAAAATATGTTCTCTGGACTTCTTCAGATATCTGCTGCATCTAGGAGCCTTTAAATACTGCTTCCAATTTTCTTTTTTACACTTACTCTTCCTCAAGAGAAATACCATTTACAAGAAAAATATACAAAGATAGGTAGGTAGGTAGGTAGGTAGGTGTGTGTGTGTGTGTGTGTGTGCACGTTTTCTTTTTCTTTACCCCTGTTATTTTATTAAAACATCCATCATTTTTCTAGCAATACTTATTTCACCATCTTGAAGTCCTGATGAAGGTTTACTAAAACCGAAACGTTTTAACGTTGACTTTCCTTTATAATAAATTAATCACTTTTGGAATAATTTGTTTTTCTATTTTCTTCATACTGTTGGGTTCCGTTCCATTTATGTTTGTGAATTCTAAGTGGTGTTTTCTGAAGAAATGAAAAAAAAAATAGTCATGAACTGCATTCAAAGACTCTTGGATGAAGCAGATATCCATAGAAGGTTAAAATTCTATGATGAGATATAAAAAAATAAATAAATAAATTCATAGGAATTTAATTTGGAACTTTATAATTGAGAGATTCTCCTTTAATTCATTTCTATAAAATTTGATTTTTCCTGTTTGTTTCTCTACTCATTTGTTTAATGTTAGGACGAGAGTTTGGTACCTGAATATCCGGCCAAAGATTACAGTGTTATTCCCTGGTACTTCAGTCTAGGATCAAAGTGTAGTATTTGTACTCATAGAAATCTAATTAAATATATTTAAAAAAATAAATACATAAATAAGATATATTTACATGTCTGAGTTTTATCATTTCATATTTATTTTAAAAAATTAAATTTTATCCTATTCAAAATTACTTTTTCATTTGCATATTTCATATATGAGTTTAAAAAGTAACAGTTGAATTTCCAGTCATAGATACTAAACTGATCATCGGTAGAAATATTTGGAGTGATACTACACATTGAACTTTTGACAGGAGCCACATTAATATCTGTATCATTAATAAGTTTATTTTCAACAAAATGGTATGTGGTAAATTCAATTTCTCCCATTAGAACTGTATTCACTTGTGATCATGTTTCCCCCAAATAAGTTCAATGTGAACACTCCTGACTGTTATTGCAAATTTTCACTTAGGATGGACAGTTGACTCTGAGAGATAACAGAAGGAGTGAATTGTAAAGCTTGCAAGATAATGTCAATATCCTGCCAAGAACTTGTTTTTTCTCAATTAAAAACAAAAAAACAAAAAAAACAAAAACAAACCAAAAAACACATTTTGACTTATAGGTCAAGAAATTCCAAAAGTGACCATTGAATGCCACAATAACTTTTCCTTCTTACACGGATGAATGTGACATCACGATTTCTCCCCCTCCTATGAAACAACTGCTATCAACTTTCAACAGGAAAAGTCATTTTTTTTTCTTTATCCAGAAGGTTCTGGCAGTGTGACTGAACAGTTTTCTGTTTAGATAAAACAACTGACACCTAGTGTCTATAATTGGTCAGATGTTTGGCCATTCTCTTTTAGAAAATAACAACACACCCCTCTTTTCCTTTTTTTTTTTTCAGTCATTATCTCTAAACATTCTGAGAAAAAGGCAGGAAGACTATGGCAACTCATTTAATACATGTATTCACACACACACACACACACACACACACACACACACACACACACACACACACACACAAAATGTATTAAAAAAGAATGAACAAAAAACAAAATAAAAACTGATCAATGATCAACTGATTAAAATATTTGGATGCAATTATCACTCAACAGAGTAATCAGTGTTCAAGTCAAGCTGAAGGCCAGGATTTTAACAGCTGATTTTCAAAATAGGAACACTTGATTGATTTTAATGGCATGTTAACTTGTCTAGGGTCATTTAATGCCAAGAGGTTACAGAATTAACTATATTGTAAGTTTATATTTTTGGTGTAGTTTCTTAGATTTTTGGCACACAGTGAAATGATATGATTTGGCTTGATTTTATGGCATATCAATCATTGTAGGTCGTTTAATGCCAGATCCTTTTTATACATATTAGATATTTGATTTCTAAACACATTTTGAAGATAACATTTTTAAACAAGCCTAAGCTCACACGGTTAAATGCTTTCACTTAATTTCAAACAATTCAGTTTAGCATAAGTACAGTCATTTGCTTACACACAGTTACTCATTAGTTCAAATACAGTTTTTTGTTTAAATGCAGTTAAATGTAAAAACAGTTCTATTTCAAACAATTCATTTTTGCATAAGTACTGTTTTTTGTTTACACACAGTTAAATGTAAAAAAAAGTTAATTTCAAACAATTCAGTTTAGCATAATTACAGTTAAGTTCAATTTGACCCATAGGTAGGACCCTAACAGGTGCTATCACACTGGGCTAGAATGGACCTGGGAGCAATGGCAATAGTAGGGTACTCTGCATTCCCCAAAGTTCCAGCATTACTGGAGCCTTAACATCAGACTGTTTAGTGTCATATCTAGGATACCTAATACTAATGATTTTTAAACAGACTTACTTGATCCAGAGATGGGGACCCTAACAGGTACTACCACTCTAGGTCAGAGTGAAGTTGGGAGTAATATCAATGAGGGAGTAGGGGGGTTATAGGAAAGTGGCCTAATGAGTACAGTGTTCGCCAATGGTCGGGGAAACTGGGGGTCAATCTCAGGTTGAGTCATACCAAAGAAGCAAAAAAATGGTACTTGATGCCGCCTTGCTTAACACTGAGTATTATAAGGTAAGGATCAAGGGTAAAGTGGAGCAATCCATGGAATGGAGTAGCGCCCTGCCTTACACCTTGGTGTAGTAGCTATTGAAAAGGAGCCTTCAGGTCACCCTCAATTAAGGTCGCTAACTTATCTGCCATGACACTGATATCCAAGAACAGTAAACGTGGTACAAAATGTGATATCATAAAATGTGGGGATACAAAATGTGATATCATAAAATGTGGGGATACAAAATGTGATATCATAAAATGTGGGGATACAAAAAGTGATATAACATGTGGGGATACAAAATGTGATATCATAAAATGTGGGGATACAAAATGTGATATCATAACATGTGGGGATACAAAATGTGATATCATAAAATGTGGGGATACAAAATGTGATATCATAACATGTGGGGATACAAAAAGTGATATCATAAAATGTGGGGATACAAAATGTGATATAAAGTTATGAGATTTTCCTTTTTATCTATTTTCATTTTATTTTATTTTTAAAAAATTTTTTTCCTTAATCTTAATTTTTCTATTTTTACCTAGCATTTTATCAAACTTTGAACTTTTGTTTCTTATTTGTGAACCAAGTACAAACGACAAGATAAATATCTTAATTTGAAAATTTTTTTTTGTCTTTTTTTAATTATTTATAAAGGTCAGCAGAAAAGTCCATAGTCTGACCAAGGTACTCTCATGGAATGTGACTAAATGAGGTTTATTTTTCAATAGCCCTCCATTCTTCTATCAATGTTGCAGTATTTGGATTCCATTGGTCAAAAAGTAATCAACAGCAGATATGATATTAGCCAATAAATTTTCCAGTCCACTTTAATACAAAAATTAATCTTTCATATACTGACTCTCCAATTTTTTTTCTTTAAATGAAAGGTAAGATTTTTTTTAGATTAAAGTCTTTCCTATCAACCTCATAATTCATATATGAATTTGACCAACTGAAAAAATTCCTGGAGTCCCTTTTTTAAAATACACTTTATAATACTAAGACCCAGCATCCCTTCAAGAAAATGCTCAGCTGAGAAAACCCTCAAGTGTCCCTTCTCAAGATTCTTCTTTCAATACAAAGCTGAGAAAGACTGTGCCAATTTTCCTGAGAATGTCATAATATAAAAGTCTTTCTCCCATCTTTCACTGGAGAAGATAATTTATTAATTCTGTTACCTATGTTGTGAGACTTATCAGTTCTGTCTATCATTTTAGGGAGGTGAACTGAAATGGAAAAATGTAGGGTTCCTCCCCATCACATCTTTTTTTCTTTTTTTTTTAATTAAAATATATTTGCTCCAATAGTTTGAGTTAATCATCTCTTAATTCATTCAACCAGTTTAGGTAAGAAAAAAAAGAGTTAAAAACAAAATAAGGAAACAGGATGGATAAACTTTGTTTGGTTCATGTAAAAAAGAAAAGAGAAGAGCAAAGAATTTGGATTCCAGTGCATTGAATAAATGTGACAAATCAGAGAAGCAAATAATCTTATTTCTCATAAACATCAACTCAGTGTATTTATTTGGATTTGGCGGGGGATTTTTTTTCCTGCTGTCACATTTGATTTGATTTCTTTATTTAATGGCCTATCAACCTTGGTAGGTTATTTAATGTCAAATCCATCCTGGTAGAACAGTAGTAGTAATGCTTATCCCATAGCTGTGAAAATAAGAGGGTTCATGCCTTTCCAAATAGTATTGGTCTGAAAGTGAATGTAATAGCATGACTGGGGTTTGAACTCTCTCACTATGATCCTGTAGTTCAGCACATTAGCCACAACATTCAGGAGTTCTCCTCCTGCTCTCATATTCACATGGAAAGCTGAACATCTCAAAGTAAGTTGGCCAACCGTAGTTGAGGGTGACCCGAAGCCTCCCTTTTCAATAGCTACAACACCAAAGTGTAGGGAAGGGCACTACTCATTTCCCTGGATTACTCAACTTACTCTTGATCAGTACCTTATCATTCTGAGTATTAAGCAAGGCAGCATTAAGTACCATTTTTTAAGTCTTTGGTATGACTCAACCCAAGATTGAAACTTGGTCTTCTGGGCCACTGGCAAACACTCTAACCAATATACCAGTCGTCATTATTAATTTTTGACATTTCTACATTGAGTTTTCTTTTTAAAATTCCAACAGAATAATAATCTGGTATAACATCTTGCTGTAAAGTCTTCCAATCTGAACCATTAAAAAGGTATTCATGAAAAGAAGGAGATAGAAGAGTTAAACTGCATTCAAGGCTTATTTTTTGTGATCCATCATCAACATCATGTCACGCTGGTAGCACAGATATCCCTGACTCTCTCTCGCCACTCCTCCCTATCGTTCATCACCCTAGGTAGGTCTTCAGGACAACATTCCGTATCCTCACATAGCTGATGAATGTATGTTCGTGCTGGTCATCTTGCTTTTGCACGGCTATGTGTGGGGGTCCATAAGAAATTCATAAGAAATTCATCAAAAAGAACATTTCAGAGTTTTTGTTTTTTGCATGACTTTCATTACTTCCATATTGTAGGGTGGTTCCAAAAAACTGATGTTATAAATAAAGAGTGTTCGATATCTGTGGTGCAATCATCAGACCATAAACATGTAGATGAGATACTGACAGTCACCAAGCATCGTTGACACCATATTTATGTTATCCTTATTTCACTACATAGGCAATAGATATCACAGATATCAAGCACTATTATAATGACGTCAGATTTTTTTTAAACATCCTGTATTAAATTTTAAAATTCAAATGAAAACAAAATTGTTGTCTTAAAAAGGTTTTATTATTTTCTGTAGATAGATAAAAATAGATAAAATAAAAAATAAGTTATACTTTAAACTAATAATCTATATATAAGTAAGGAGGGCAACCCAAAGGCTCCCTTTTCAATAGCTATTACACCAAGGTGTAGGAGAGGGAGCTACTCCTTTTCCTGGATTGCTCCACTTATCCTTGATCCATAACTTATAATGCTGAGTGTTAAACAAGGAGGTATCAAATACCATTCTTTTAGTTTTTGATATGATTAGACCTGGGATTAAACCCAGGTCTCCTGGGCTATTAGTGAATACTAACCATTATACCAATGATATATATAAAGTGTTCTAGAAGAATTGTTTTTTTTATCTTTTATTTATTTTTAAAATCATTTTTGCAAATCTTTTTCTTTCATTTTTATCTAAATTCAAATTTACCATTTTGTGATTTTTATTCAGAATAAAAAAATTAAAAAAACACAAACAAAAAACAGAAATATTAGATCTTTTTTTTTATTCCCTTTATGACTTAACAGTCTACAGAAAAACTACTAATCAGATGCATTAAGAAATTTTTGGTAACATTAACTCACGCTCTTTTATGGAAAAAATAAGATAAAATTCAATAAAAACAGAATAAAATAAAATAAAAGAATATTCAGAATTTTTGTAACTTTGGAAATAAAAAAAAAAAAAAAAAAAAAAAAAAGAAATTTGTTCAATGCAAAAATCAAAAGTTATGAAAAAAAGTTAATCTTAGATTGTAAAAGAAAATGATTTTAGGTTTGAAATACATTTTTTTCTATATTTCTTATTCTTTTAATTGTACAATCAATCAAACTTCTTATTCACGTGACAGAAAAAGACACACACACACACACACACACACACACACACACACACACACACACACACACACACACACACGATAAGAGTTGTAAAGAATTGAGCAATTATTATTGAAACATTATTTTAGAAATTAATTCTTAAATTCAAAAAAGGAAAAAAAAAAAAACCAGCAAAAATCATTTATCTGAATCTTCATGGATTTGTTAACCAAAACAGAAAAATTGAGGCATCTTGTATTGTCTCCAAAAAATAAATAAATGAAAAGAAATAGATAAAATTTCATTTCACTTAGTCTGTCACAAGGCCATAATATATTAAGCAGAATTAATGACAGCCAAAATTTTCTTTCTGATTGTAAAATGAATTACATTGAAGAACGATTCTTTTAATCAAATAAAATTTCTTGACACACCAAAATCACTCAACGTTAGATTTATCTTTTAGGTTGGTTGGTTGTTTTGTTTTACAACATATTAACCCTTTTCAGGTCATTTAATGCTAGATAAAGTCATTTTGGTTGGGTTGGGTTTTATGGCATATCAACCATTGTATATTATTTAATGCCAAATCCATTTTTATACATTTCTATTTCAAATAATTCAGTTAAACATAAGTACACAATTTAAATATTCAAAACAGTTCCATTTCAAACAATTCAGTTTAGCATAAGTACACTGTTTAGTTCTATTTGACCCATAGATAAGACCCTATCAGGTGCTACCACTGCAGGCCAGAGTGGACCTGGGGGCAATGGCAATAAAAGGGTACTCCACATTCCCCAAAGCTCTAGCATTACTGGAGCCTTATCATCAGATTGTTTAGTGTCATATCCAGGACACTTGTTGGGAGAGTCTTACCCCTCTCCAAAGATGCAGTCAGTGTATTCTGCAGCCCCAGCCGACTGGGCCAAAAAACAGTTCTATTTCCAACAATTCAGTTTAGCATAAGTACAGTTTTTTTGTTTACACACAGTTAACTGTTCTATTTCAAACAATTTAGTTTAGCATAAGTACACTGTTTAATTCTATTTGACCCATAGAGTGGACCTGGGAGCAATGGCAATAAAGGGGTACTCCACATTTTCCAAAGCTCCAGCATTACTGGAGCCTCACCATCAGATTGTTTTGTGTCATATACAGGACATTCATTGGGGGGTCTTACTCCTTTGCAGAACCCCACCTGACTGGGCCTATTTATCTTTTGGTTACTGAAATAAAATTTTATAAATATTAAAATATCAGTTCAATTTAATAGAAAGATCTGTATATTTCTTGATACAATCTTTATTAGAGAAAGTTTATTAAAGAATGACAAATCCAGGTATAATGAGGGCGAGTCAAAAGTCTTGCAATATTTACACTTCAACAACTGAAAGGAGGTGGAAGCTTCAGTAAATGAATCGGTATTGGTGTTATATCAAAGAACTAACAGAATGATGGCTTTAAATAGAGCAACACAATGGCCTCTACTTTGAATGCAAGGCTACTTTGGCTGTAACTTGAAGAAATAAACAAATAAGCTACCAAAATATTGCAAAACTTTTGACTCACTGAAGTAACTTAAATTGATTGGTTGATTTCTTTGTTTAATAGCATATCAACCTTTGTAGGTTATCTAATGCCAAATCTATTCTAGAAGAACAGTAGTGGTTCTATTTAACCCATAGCTGGGAGGATGGGGGGTTCATACCTTTCCCAAGGGTATTTGCCCAAAAGTGAACGTAATAGCGCGACTGGAGTATGAACTCGCGTACTACGATTCCGCAGTCCATCGCTTTAACCATTACACCACAAGGACACCCCCACTTAAATTGAAACCTGATGGTAATACAAAATCTGATATTTATTCTCTAAGTATTTTTTTTAGTTAAATATCTTTATTCTTTTGTTTTAGCTCTATATTTCAGGTATTATATTCTAAAACTTTCTTGAAGAGTAGAGTTTAGTTACGACTGGTGGTCTTCACAGATCAGTTTTTTCTTTCTTTTTCTTTCACTAGAACATTTAAGTTTAACCATGTCATAGGGTTGAGTATAAAGCTTTTAATGATTGGGATCACTGTGGAGATTTGTTGACAGATAAAGATATTTCTTTTTCTTCACACTAACTTCACCACTAAAAATAAACACGACAAAGATGAAGAATATGAATAATATATAGAATAATGAAAATACTTCATTTTTGAATTTCAGAAAGCAGTTTTTGATTTGATGGTTAGATAGATTTCTTAGTTCATCGACAGAACCAGACCTTCAATGAACAAATAGAGAAAAACAAGCAAAATGAGGATTGGTCCGATAAAAAAAAAATGTGAGTGGGAGTTACAGTTAGTCAAGTGTCCTTTCTTCCTGGGTGATTAAGAGCCAAAAAAATGTACTTTGATAGTAAAAGTCAGAAGATAGGATGTAAGAAGCAGGAAGAACAGGTGAATAAGATGAAATCAAAGAAGGAGTAAGTAAAAGAGACAAAAATAAAATTTAAAAAAAAAAAAAAAAAAATGACCCACACTAGTAATAAAAGTAAAAAAAAAGCATTTTGAATGAAAGTGGTACACATTCAAATAATTGGTTATTGATGTTACCTTTGTCTGTCTAACACAAAGCCACAATAATGGGTGGCCCCAATAAAGGATTATCTCATAACACTAGCAATGGCCAGTGAGATTAGCTTACTAAGCATCAGTGTAAAGCAAGTGTCCTAATAGAAAATAAAAACTGGATAAATTTCAGGTTTCAAATGTTGGAAAAATTTTTCTTTTGTTTAAATTCTAAAAATAGAATAGAAATAGATTTTACAAATAGAAAAACAAAATCGCAAGATGAAATATAAATTTAATAATGTAATTAATAAAAAAAATCATTCACTCAGTAAAATGTCTCTGCTTTCCTTCCCCACCACACACACAAAAAAAAAAAAAATGTTCTAATAAATTCCACACTGAAGGAAAAGTAAAGTTGGACAGTTGGGTTTTATGACATGTCAAACCTTGTAGGTTATTTAATGCCAAATCCTGTTTATACAAATAGATATGATTTGTAAATGAAAAGTTTGTAGGTAAATAAGCCTGATCTCATTTATTCGTACACAGTTCAATGGCTTTAAGTATTACTATCAAACTAAAAATCCCATTTAATATCAATCGTTTACACACAGTTGAAAGTTTGCAAGTATTGCTATGTAACACTTATAATTCAATTTAAGAATTCATTAAACCATGGAATAGTATTAAATTGTGTCCAATTGATATTAAATCAAAGAAAATAGATTAAATATATAAACAAATAAAACATATCATTTGATGAGTAGTAAGTATTATCATTAATTAGAGTTGTAAACCAAGGGCAGGTAACCTCTATTAACCAGAAAAATAAGTAAAAGTAAATTACAAAAGTAAAAATTAATGGAAATAGACTTTAAAAGAATGAGTTGAGGTTGTAATTTAAAAAAAAAATTTTTTTGAGGAAAAGTCTTATTGTGATTGTTTGGCTGGAAGCAGTCAGAAAAATAAGAGAGTTGTTTTATCTACAAAAATTTGAAGGGAATTATTATTTTGAGAGGTCAAGGTGATGACCAGGTGGTCTAAATACAATTGTTGGTTAGAAATGAAAAAATTTTGAATAACATTTTTTTCTTCTAAATTCAAAAGGGTGGAAAATTTTTACTTAACTGTTATGACTTGAACATATACTAATGTAAGTGTTTGGAGAAGGTGGGTATACTGCCACTATATATATATATATATACATATATATACACACACACACACACACACGCACACACACACACACACACAGAGTATGATGAGTAAATTGTTGTCTAAATTGTGACAAATGAAAATAACACTGATATCTCACTTTATTAGATATATTTACCAAAATTACATGAAAATATATCTTGTAATCTGGTCCATTGGTCTAGTAGTTAGAGTGTTCGACAATGGCCCGGGAGATCAGAATTCAATCCCAAGTCGAGTCATACCAAAGACTCGACAAATGGTACTTGATGCTTCCTTGCTAAACACTCATCATTATAGTGTATGGATCAAGGATAAGTGGAGCAATCTAGAGAAATTAGTAGCACTCTTCCCCTACACCTCAGTTTAGTAGCTATTGAAAAACGAGTGTTTGAGTCACTCTCAACTATGGTCAACAAATTACTTTTTTATATCTTGGAATACTAGAGGTTAGATTTATTTAAAGAAACAGCCATTGGATTCAACCACAGTCTCCACATGACTTTGGAATCTCCTGCAAACCTCTCTGATGTTCTCCTTGTTTAATTGGTAAATTCTGCCATAATCCTTGCCCTCAGTTCATCTTTAGTGTAACATGTGTAGAAGTCACTGCTCTAACGTGCAGAATAAACAAGAATAACAACACTTACCGACTCAGTGGCCCCAGCTAGCATCCAGCAGGCAGATGAAAGTAGAACGGGCGGTAACTCAATACCAAACCCGTAACACCTGAAACGTGACTGAAGCAAGCCGGTGTATATATACACTAATATGCTCACTCATTGGGCCAGCAGCTAATCACTGTGGAGGGAATGGACTTGGCCACCTTCGAATAGTGGAACATCCCAATGTCCATATAATCTCACTTTCACTTGTAGTTCATTACATATGTGAGCACTGACTCATTGCTAGTGAGCCTTACAATAGAATTCCAACATGGCGCTGTGAGCAAGACATGGAACTGAAGGGTAGGAAAGCTTCTTCATCAAAGCAGGCATCTCTGCCGACTTAGCCAAGAACTATGCCACAACGCTTGCAAGGGAAAAGCTAATGAAAGAGAACCTTTAAATGATGGCTCAGGCTATGTTAAAAGAGTTGGGAATCACAGCAATGGGAGAAGCCCTGTCTATCCTTAAACAAGCTAAGGAGGCTTCTACCCAGACCATTTATGCCAAGGCAACATCTGCCAAGCTTCCCCAACTCCACTTCGAAATGACCCCCCCCAACAATTCAGGAAATTTCTAATCAACTGGGAAGTGTTTACCAGAATGACAGACATGCCAACTTATCAGACCCGCATCCAATCATACAGTTGTGCTGATGAATCTGTCCGAAACGCGATTATCAACACCTACCCTAAATTCTTCACCACTGACCCAGACAGGCTGCAAGAGATGATAGAGGCATTAGTTACTCAGAGATCGAATCCCATGGTCCATAGGATCACATTTGCATCAATATCAGAGCATGAAGATAAACCAATACCTTGTTCCCCTTAGGGCTACAACCATAGACTGCAATTTCTTATGTCCCCACTGTGAGCATGATCTGTCCGACACTTATATCAAGGACCAATTTATCAGAGGGATAGCAGATGACGCACTCCAAACTGATTTACTAGCAAAAGCTGGAGTGCTAAAATCTCTAGACCAGAATATCTGTCATGCTGAAGCATTTGAGTCGGCACTATGGAACCAAACCGCAACATGGAATTTTGTTGGTCTCTCACTCAGTTGCATGGCACATAATAATCAAGAAGGATTACAATCTGAGGAGTTAGGTAGCCAGATGTTAAGGAGGATGTGGTCTCAAAAAAATTTTTGACAACTAAGATGAGGTCCTCCTACTTGCATGCCATGGTGTAGAATCCTGTTGCCAGACATAGGGTCCTTAACAGTCACCCTTTTGATCCAGGGTGGCACAAACTCCTATAGGCTGAATGGAGACATAACATCCTCATTGCTCATGATCACCCCAAACACCATGATGTAGAGTGGGTGTTTAGTATAATGAATATATCCTCAATTTGACACCCAAACACACTGAAATCTTCATATTTGGGTTTCTGGTGTGAATACCACACAGTACAGCATGCAGTCTCTAAATTTTTGGAGGAATTGTGTCTTGGTGCTGCTTTCCCAACTGATAGTGCCCAACCAATTCTAATTTGCTACACAGTAGACAAAACCTGAAATAAAGTGCATGCACAAAATAAATAATCTAAAATAGCGACAATTTACCCATCTTATCCTGTACACACACACACACACACACACACAGAGTATTTTATATATGAATTTTTCATCATCATTATCAGTTGCAGCAAAAAGGTAATGAATATTGGATGCATTAGTGTTTTATACACATTTTAGCATCTATATCTATAACTATATATTCCCATTGTATTTTATATATATAAATTAAATCATAGGAAAACTTATCTCTCTCTTGACACAAACACATACATACAATGATTCCAATTAAAGACAAGTACAGGATGGAAATAAATTTACAGATACTTATGTTATTCATCTTTACTGTAAATTGTTTACAATCAAATATTTCAATTAACTTACATACACAAAAAAAAAGAAAGTTCAGTTTTTGTTTGAAATAATGTTTATGAAAGAAAAATTTGCTAATGTTTCAACTAAATGTAAAATATTCTGAAAAATTCAAAAAAAAAATTAACTAAAACATTGCTAAAGTTCCGCAGCAAATAGACCTGTTCACTTCAGTTAATCCCCACCACAAAAAGTTGCACGTATGATTAGACCATTTTCATTATCATCTATAGTGATACATTAGTAGATTTATTTGAAAAACAATTTCTTCAGTTTTTACCTTCATCATAAAAGCAACACAAAGTTAGGGAAAAAAAAAAATGGTGAATATTATTATTGTTAATAATAATTGACCCGACAGCCAGATGGTATATACACAAACCAGAATCAATGCTGGAGAATGAAATGCACAATATTCTCTGGGATTTTGAGATACAGATTACTTGATCCCGGCTAGAAGACTAGACCTAGTGATAGTTAACAAAAAAAAAAAAAAAAGAACTGTGGAATAGTGGTTTGGTTTGGTTTGGTTTGGTTTGATGGTATATCAACCATTATAGGTCATTTAATGTCAATTCCTTTTAACACATTTTTTTTTCCTCATACGTGTGAAAGCATGTGCGATACCCTAACCTCATCAGCCACCAACCAGGGTGATAACACAGCTTTGGTAGCTCAAGGCGGTACTGCCACTCCTGGCGCTACCAAGCAGCTTTTGCCACTGGACAGGGTATTTAAAAGAAATATATATTTATATATACACAAGATCAACTAAAAGCAGACATTACATTGGACGTTCGTTCATCTTCATTTTGGTGCAGTTTGTGATTTAAAAATGCGTTTACTTACAGCCATTGATGTCATAGCAACCGTTTCTTGATTTTGCGTAATCACACAAGGAAGGTGGTTATGCGTGTATATCATTCATGTTGAAATCCTTTCTGTATCTGTTATCTATTCGGTTTGTTTTCTTTCATTTATGCGTTACTGCCCAAAAGCACTCAAGACAAACGTCATATATAATTCTACTGAAAGATGTTATTTGTTGATCAATGGGCCCTCAAGATGGGTGGTGAGTAAAAAGAAAGCTCCTGGTCTAAGTTTATTAAATACGTGTTTTCAAAACACATAGATAACATTTTTTAACAAGCCTGGAGTTCCTTTTTTCTTGCACATAGTTAGATACTTTCAGTTAATTTCAAACAATTCAGTTGAGCATAAGTATACAGTTTCTCTTTACGCACAGTTAAATGTAAAAACTATTCTATTTCAAACAATTCAGTTTAGCATGTCAAAATAAAATAGTTCCAAGTATTGCTATGTATCACTAACAATTCAATTAAACATCAGTCATTTGTTTACACAGTTAAATGTAAAAACAGTTCTATTTCAAGCAATTTAGTTTAGCGTAAGTACACAGTTTAAATGTCAAATAGTTCTATTTGACCCAAAGATAGGACCCTATTAGGTGCTACCACTCTGGGTCAGAGTGGACCTGGGAGCAATGGCAGTAAAGGAGTACACAGCATTCCCCAAAGCTCCAGCATTACTGGAGCCTAACCATCAGATTGTTTAGTGTCATATCCAGGACACTTGGGGGAGTCTTACCCCTCTGCAGAGATGTAGTCGGTGTATTCTGTAGCTCCAGCCAACTGGGCAGGCTGAATAGTAGACTTTGCCACCACAGTGTTAAAAATTGAAGACCCCCCCCCAAAGGAGACAAATACTTATATCTGGTCAAAAAGTAAAAAAATCATGGAACATGAAGGTGACAGTGATACCAGTATAAATTGGTGCACTTGGAATGATCTCCAAAGGCTTAGTAAAAAGTCAGGAGGAGTTAAAAACTGAGGACGAATGAGATTCACAAAATTCTTTGGGACTTTGAGTGACAAATGGATCATCTAATCTCAGCCAAACAACCAAACCTAGTGATAGTCAACAAAAGAGAATCTGCTAAATAGTGGACTTTGCCATTCCAGCAGACCACAGGGTCAAAAACTGAAGGAAAATAAAAAGAAAGATAAGTACGTAGACCTTGCTAGAGAATTGAAAAAAAAAAACTATGGAACATGAAAGTGATGCTAATACCAATTGTAATTGGCATACTCGGTACAATCGCCAAAGGATTGTTACAGGGACTGGAGGACTTGGAAATAAGAGGATGAGTGGAGACCATCTAAAGTATAGCATTGTTGAGATCAGCCAGAATACTAAGAAGAGTCCTGTAGACTTGAGGAGACTTACTGTCACTCAGACTCCAGTGGAAAATCATCAGCTAACACTGGTGAGAAAAACTTAAATGAGCAAAATAATGAATTCTTTGAGACTTCGAAAAATTAATGGATCACAAATCCCAGCCAGAAGACAAGACCTATTATTAATTACCAAGTAATAAAGAAATTTTCATCTAGTGGATTTTCCTTTCCAGTAGACCATAGAGCGAAAAGAGATGAATACAAGGATCTTGCCAGAGGGCTAAAAAAAGCTGTGAAATATGAAGATGATGGTGATACCAATTGTAGTTGGTGCTCTTGAAAAAGCCTGAAAAAGAACCTGGGGAGAAACTAGAGATCTGAGGAAGAATAGAATACTTAAAAAGGAGTCTGAAAGATCTGAGAAAACTGTCACTCGGACTTCAGTGAAAAATCAGTTAAAAACTGATCTGGAAAACTTACATAGAGTGAAATTAATAATGCTTTATGTAAAATCCCCCCCCTCACACACATAAAAAAACAAAAAAAACTTTCACCATTCACTCATGTTCTAATTTATAAGCAAACTTTGAAAGAATATTTTTTCTATTTTATTGAGACAACCTGAGTAAAAGGGCAAAAGACACATATTTGGAATTTGATAAAAAAAATCTAATGACATAATCCCAAGCAGAGAAAGAGGCAGATATTTGACTTAGCTTTCTAAAGTGCTGGAGAATCTTTGAAAAACAAATTTCTCTACCAAAAAAATAAAATAAATAAAAATAAAAATAAAGAACATAAATCAATAAATAGTGAAGCAGAAAAAGTCGTACACAGATTAAAGATAAAGCTAAGAGGATGTGATGTATACATCATGTCAGCTGAAGAGGATTCATTGGGTAACACTGCAATATCGCATTGAGAATTTGGAATCTAAGAACTTAATTTGTAAACATAAAAATGTCAAAAAATAAATATTTAGCAAATAGTGCACAATCTTCAGATGGTAAAGATCAAGGTGATTACTGAGAATCAAGAGAAAGTTGAAATTGTGCATTACTCAACTGACCCTAAGCCATAAAAAAAAAAAATCATGCCCTATTCTATCATAGGAAGAGATAATTTCCTACTTTTCAGACCTGGTTTTTAGCAGAGAACCTCTAGTTTTTAGATTCTTACCCAAAGTTTCATTCATAAGAGACAAAAAAAATCCCTCCTGGAATAAAGGGTCATGTACCAACACTTATTGCTTACTTGTTCACTTGATTGATTGTAATGGCACATCAACCCATCTAGGATTATTTCATGGCTAGAGGTTAGGGAAACATTCATTGTTGGTTCCTATTTACATTTTTTGTTTAGTGGTTTCTAAAGAGGTTTTTTTTGGGGTTTTTTTCCCGCATGATCCTATCAAATAAGAATATTCTTTTAAAACAGATTTATTTAATCCATGGATGGGACACAAACAGGTACTAACATTTCAGGTCAAAGTGGACATGGGAGTAATAGCAATGAAGGTGTAATCCACACCCACCAAATCTACAGAACTGGAGCCTCACCACCAGATGCAGTTTACAATCATTACTATCATACCCAAGACAGCTCTCTTAACAAATTATACAAACTTTTCCTCCTCCACACCAAGCAGCCTTGGAGATAAAAAAAATTTCTGGATGTTTAAAAAAAAAAAAAAAAAAAATAGCAAATAGAGTTTACGAATTTTATAATCAGATAATCATGATGTACACAATCATAAAAATCTTGACCCACAATTTCTTGAACATTCCAAAGAGTTTGAATGTATTATTTACAAGAGGCACGATCAAAAATAAAAAGTTTAGCCAAAAGAACTGCCTCCTGTTTGATTTGGGCTTTATCCTGTTCTGGCAAAAAGATTAACCTTAATTGGTGCTTCTGACTAAACAAAAATATCAAACATAAACTACCTTTGTTTATTAACAGATACTTTTATGACTTTCACAGGACTCTTGCTATTGAAAATAAACTGTTACTAGTGGATTCAATCTTCATTGGGAATATCTATTAGAGACTTTGTCCTGATTAAGATAAGTTTATAAAATATCTACATGTAGCACTTGCTTTAGAGTAATGTTAGGAAACGCACTGTAGACAACTATGAGTATGATACTCACTAGGTGCTCCACAATTATAATTTTTTACCTACTTTTATAGTTGTTCTTAAATTCATCGATAGTAGGAATTTATTAAAACCGAGTTAGAATTCTAATTAAACTCTAAGTTAATTAACACTTAAAAATTAAAAAGAACGAAAACAAAAAAAAAAAACTTTATTTGGATCAAGCATAAGTTTTTGCTTCTTTTAGACAATTTATACTGGGGGATGAGGTGCAAAAATATCTATAAAAGTAACGTTGGCAACCATAGTCGAGGGTGACCCAAAGGCTCCCTTTTCAATTGCTAATACACTGAAGTGTAATGGTCATCGTTGTAGGAGATGGACACGGCGACACAAGTTTAAATCCTGGATGAGACTGATTGCATTTCACATAGCACTAATACTCTTGGGAAAGGTATGAATCCAATTATTCTCCCTCCAGCTATAGGTAAATAGTAGGGCAGACTAGGTTCTTCAGCCTTGGTGAGGCAACTAGTCTAGGAGAAGGAAAACTCTGAATTCAAACCTGTTAAACTCCGCTTAAAAATTGACCTTGTGTCATATCCTGCTCGAGCGGAGGGGTTGGTAAATATGAGAAAGGCGTAACTCCTTTCCTTGTATTGCTCCATTTTACCCTTGATCCATACCTTATAATGCTGAGTGTAAAGCAAGGAGGCATCAAGTGCCATTTTTTGAGTTTTTGGTATGACTCGACCTGGGATTGAACCCTGATCTCCTGGGCCTTTGGCAAACACTCTAACCGCTAGGCCAATGGACCAGTCAAAAATAGGTATAGAGTTAAGATTATACCAGTATTATAATAGTGATACTAGAATCCATTATTACTATTTTTACTTTTATTATACTACATATATTATTTGCAGCTAAGTGGCTATTTAACAATGTGCACACATTTTGTTTTTCATTATTGTATATCCACTTTCACGGCCCCGTTATATATATATATAGATTTTTGTGGGTCAGTCATTTTGATTCTATTTGTTACTCCCTTTCTTTTTGGGGGGTGGGAACACACACACACACACATTATATGTGTATATATATATATATATATATATATATATATATATATATATATATATATATATATCAGTTTTTATACAAATGAAATCCATCCTAAAATTTAAAAAAAAAAATAGCAAATGTATCTGTTCATTTTGAGGATGAATTTATCTTAACTTTATGCAGAGAGTCCAGCTGTTTAGCATCCAAAATGACTTGAATACTTTTTAAAATTTAAATAATGATAAACAGGTGAAAGGTTAATAGAAAACTAACTTTAAAATTGTTAATACTTCTTGATGATTAATTTCAATTCTGAAAATCTATAATCCAGGCTTAGAATTAAAACTATACATTCATCTTTTCTCAAACGTCTTAAGTGACTGCGGTTTCTCAAAACATTTCAAAGATAAAAATGTGCAGAATTACTTTTCAAAGTTTTAAAGTCAATTTTAAATTTCAACCTTTTTAGAAATATTCACAAGGTTTGGTTTGGTTTTATGGCATATCAACCATTGTTGGTTATTTTATGCCAAATCCTGTTTTTACATATATATTAAATATATCATTTGAACACACATTTTGTAGATACACACAGTTAAATTGTCTAATAGTTCTATTTCTAACAATTCAATTTAGCAGAAGTCAACAAAGTAGAATGGTTCCACTAACAATTCAATTAAACATCAGTCATTTCTTTATACACAGTTAAATGATCAAGTAGTTCTATTTCAAATAATTCAATTTAGCATAAGTCATTTGTTTGCACTCAGTTTAAATATCAAACAGTTCTATTTGACTCATAGCTACCCATCTAGGCCAGAGTGAACCTGGGAGTGATGGCAATGAAGGAGTACTCTGTGTTTCCCAAAGCTCTAGCATTACTGGAGCCTCACCATCAGATTGTTTAATGTCATATCCAAGACACTTGTTGGTGGGGATCTTACCCTTCTGCACAGATGCAGTTGGTGTATTCTACAGCCCCAGTTGACAGGGCTAAGAAATATTCACAACAAAAAATAGATAAATAGAAAGAATAACTGGAGAGTTGAGAGATGAGTAAAGATGAGAATATGGATAAATAGATTGATAGAGAATGAATCAGATATACCAGGATCATTGAGATAATTACTGTCCTTGGACTTAAACAGATCAAATTGCTATTCTTGAAAAGTAGTTTGAATAGAACTTATATGAATAATTGATTGATCTTAATGGCATACCAACCTACCTAGGGTTATTTTATGCCTAGAAGTTAGGTATTCTTATTCATTGTATGTTAATATTTACATTTTTGTGTAGTTTCTTATAATTTTTTTTGCAACATAGTTAATAGGAGTAATGGTAATGAAAGGGAACTTCACTCTTCTCAAAGTTCCAAGGGAGTGTCCTCGTGGTGTAATGGTTAAAGTGATGGACTGCGGAATCGTAGTAAGTGAGTTCGTACTCCAGTCGTGCTATTACGTTCACTTTCGGGCAAATACCCTTGGGAAAGGTATGAACCCCCTTATCCTCCCAACTATGGGTTAAATAGTACCACTACTGTTCTTCTAGGAGAATGGCTTTGGCATTAAATAACCTACAAAGGTTGATATACCATTAAACAAAGAAACCAAACCAAACCAAAGTTCCAAAACTGGAGCCTCACCACCAAATACAGTTTAGTGTCATATCCTGGGCACCCCTTTTGGGAGATCTTACCCTGCTGCAGGAGATATAGTCAATGTATTCTAAGCTCTGCCAACAAAGCAATATAAAGAATTAGTTTGATAGAATATGATACATACAGTTTCAACGAACTCTCTATGATACATCTGTATAATAAAAAGTTAATTTGTTCAAATGCCAAATAAAAATGTTCCTGACAAAATATACAAATGTATCTAAGTTGCCAAAATTCAGAAATCAGCTGACAATAAGAAATTTTCTTCAGTAAAGATTTAATCGCAAACTTTTCAATAAAAACAGATAAAGAATCAATTTAATGAATAGGAAAAATTGATTTCATTCATTGAAAGAAAATATTTCCAAAAAAGCCTGATTTATATACCTCAAAGCCAGCAGGGTGTGGGGCGATAACACAAATCCACTCCCAGTTTGAATAACTGATGATGATAACAACGACAATAAAAAAGGCTGGCAATTTTCCATTCATTGTGGTAAATAAGTATGATTTTTGGAATGTGAATGTCATTTCTGTCTATAACATTCTCAGTTTGGCTGCTATAGCAACTTTATGCAACCTTTTAGATCATGTAGAGAGCAATGAGGAACATAGTTCATAAAAAAAAAAAAAAAAAATTTCAAATAAAAATAAAAAAATAAAAAAAAATTTTTTTTTAAAAAGACTTTGGGCTGACAATGCTGTAAGAATTCCTGAGACACACTTTTATCTCTCAATTTAAACAGCTTCTTAACACACTTTCAAACATAGGAGATGAAAAGGGGAGAGTGAAAAGAAAAAAAAAAGAAAAAACTAACAGGAAACTCCTTGGTAAAAAAATAAATAAATAAAAAAAAGAGAAAAAAATGGAAATGTCATTTTCTTGTGACTAAAATCTCAGCTTATTTAAAGATGAAAACTAACTAAATAAATAAAATGAGTTATTAAGCTTCCCTGGAAAAGAAAATCCCCCCCTACACACAATAATCACTCTCCCAAAACTCAATTGGAACATTTGAAGGATCAGGCAGAAGTGTGGCCGAGTTTTATTTTTTTATAATTTGGTTTCATCAACAAACAAACAAACAAACAATCTGGCATGTGCCACATTTCTTTTTGATTGCTGGCAGCCTTCTGATCTTTTCTCCATCCTATGAAAAGGGCTGACTATCGTCAGATGAATACTTTGAAGCATGCCTCAAACCAAACACCCCTCCACACAAGCACACTTCCCAGCCAGAGACAGGGGAGAAAAAATGACGAGAGAGAGAGCTATAAAATGTTCTGGTTTGAATTTGTCCTTTTATACTTTCTATACAGAAGAAGCCATCAAGTGTGAAACAAAACAGAGGGGAAAAAAAGTCTTCATTTCTAATCAACTATTTGTTACAATTCACACAAATTATTTTTCAATAATTATTAACACATTTTCTAAAAATATTTTTCAATGAGTTTTTCATTAACCTAATAGCTCCCATTGCCCCCATTTATAGGATGTTTACAAAAAATTGCTATATTTATATTTTTGATCCCACTAATATCTCATAAGTAGGATAGAACTTTTTACAGATTAATTTTTGCACCAATTTTAAATTGAGTATACATTATCTTTGGAAGGTCTCCTATATTAATTATTAAAGAAAAGTTGAAAATGTTCACCTCAAATAATTCTGATTTGTATTGGGTGAAGAGAAGAAAAAGTGAACAGGAAAGAAGAGGTGTTCAAAAATATAAAGAAATGGGCGGAGAGAACCGATACAAAAGAGATAGTGGAGGGAACAGAGACAGACAGATAAGCAGAGAGACTGAGAAGTTTTTAGTCAAAGGTTTTCATAGCAAAATATCATACAAACTTCTTCCTCTCATTTGATTTGTAGTGGAAGAAAAACTAAACAGGAAAGAAGAGGTGTTCAAAAATAAAGAAAGGAATAAGCCAAACTAAAAGGAATCTTTGTCATTCTTCACACCAAAATAGAATCCTGAAGGAAGGACTTTTTCTGATACTCACTTTAATGAATTTTCTGCACCAATTTCAAATTGTGTATACATAATCTTTCGCAGGTTCACATATTAATAATTCAAGAAAAGTTAACAATTTTCAATTCAAATCTTTTTAACTAGGATTAGGTGAAAAAAAAAAAAAAAAAAAAAAAAAATCTCATTTGGTTTTAGCTAAAAACTTTTTAAGGAAACAATCAGTATCTTTATCTTTGTTGTTTTGTCATTATATTTTCTTTGGTGGTTCTTAAGCTTTCTACAATCCTATGTTGATTAAGAATCCCTAAACAAAAACAAATAAATAAATAAATAAGTCAACCTTCCAATCTCTACAACAAATATAATCATATCTGATTAAAGATTGATAAGTCTTTAGGATACTAACAAGTCGTCAGTCTAACCAAGAAGAATAGTTAAAATAGTTTTTTTTATTTTATAAACGGTGAAAGAAGCTTGAAAAATTATGTGCAAAGTGTGCTGAAATTTGTTTCAATGGCATATCAAACCTTGATGGGTTTTTAATGCCTAAGCAATCCTTGTAGAAGAACAGTAGAGGTATTATTTAACCTATAGCTGGAGAGATAAGGAGGTTCATATCTTTCCCAAGGTTTGATTTGGTAGGGTTTTATGGCATATCAACCTTTGAAGGTTATTAATGCCAAACCCTGTTTATACATGTATTAAATATATATGATATGGTTTGGTTGGGTTTTATGGTATATCAACCCTTGTAGCTTATTTAATGCCAAATCCTTTTTATGATTTGTAAATGCATAGTTTGTAGATGACATTTTTAAATGAGCTTTGGTTCATTTGTTTGCATATAGTTAAATGGATATACATATAACCTGTAAGTCAATAGTTTATAGATAACCTCATTTTTAAATGAGTTTTAGCTAATTTGTTCACACACAAGTATTATTATTGTTTGCACATTGAATATTTAGAACCATTTAACTCACACAGATAGTTCTATTAAGTATTATTCATTTGTTTGCACTCACCTAAATGGTTCTGGCTCAGTCGGCTGGGGCTATAGAATACACTGACTGCACCTCTGCAGATGGGAAAGACCCCACCCCAATGAGTGTCCTGGATATGACACTAAACAATCTGATGGTGAGGTTCCAGTAATGCTGGGGCTTTGGGGAATGCAGAGCACCCCTTCATTGCCATTGCTCCCTTGTCCACTCTGGCCAAGCATGGTAGCCCATGATAGGGCCCTATCTATGGGTTAAATAGAACTAACGGCATACTTATGCTAAACTGAATTGTTTGACTAAACTGAATAGATTGAAATAGAAATGTTTTTGACAATTAAACCGTACTTACATTTAAGCTACGTGCTTATGCTAAACTGAAACCGTACTTACACTTAAACTGCGTGCTTATGCTAAACTGAATTGTTTGAAATGGAACTGTTTTTGATATTGAAACTGTACTTACACTAAACTGAATTGTTATATATAGAACTGTTTTGATATTTTACAGTGTAAATAAAAATCTGTACTTATGCTAAACTGAATTAACTGAATTAGAACTGTTTGAATAAACTGAATAGTTTGAAATAGAAATATTTTTAACTATTAAACTATGTACTCATGCTAAACTGAATTGTTTGAAATAGAGCTAATTATTTACATAAAAATGGATTTGGCATTAAATAACCTACAAAGGTTGATATTCCATAAAAACCCAACCAACCAACCTAAATGGTTTAAAATATTGCAATCTAACATAGCTTTTGTTTATACACAGTTAAATGGTTTTTGAGCATCACAATGTAACATTAGCAATTCTGACATACAGTTAAATAGTTTCAAATATTGCTATTTAACAGTGTATTTTACAGCCCCCACAGCTGACTGGGCTATTTTCCCAAGAAAGTCTTGTACTTGTAGATGAATATGTTGAATAACATTAACATTTCATGGTTCTAGGTCATTCCTTTCTTGGTTAGGCAAAGAACTTTTCAGACACCCCCATTCTAGTATTCTAGCTGTTGAGATAAAGCACATTGTCTATGTGACAATCAATAAAACTCCCATCCCATCTTAATACCATTTACAAGCAGAGATACCTGGTGTTACCGAGGAAACAAGATTAAAGAAATAAAATAATTCCAATACATTTTTCAGCGAGGTTCTATAGATACGGAAATATAAACACTTAACTATGAATTCATTCATTTAAAAGGCAGGCCATTATAAAATAGCATTCTAATCTTTAACTCCTAGATGTTCAGCTAAGTAGATTTTAACACTGAAAGGACAAGATAAGATACCTTCATTTGAAGATTATAATCATGGGACTACTAAGTGCCCATGGTTTAATGGTTATCATCGTAGGAAATAGACACGGCGACACGAGTTCAAATCCTGGACGAGACTGATTGCATTTCACATAGCACTAATACCCTTGGGAAAGGTATGAATCCAATTATTCACCCTCCTGCTATAGGTAAATAGTAGGACAGACTGGGTTCTTCAGCCTTGGTGAAGCAACAAGTCTAGGAGAAGGAAAACTCTGAATTCAAACCTGTTAAACTCCGCTTAAAAATTGACCTTGTGTCATATCCTGCCTGAGCGGAGGGGTTGGTAAATATGATAATCATGGGACTACTAAGTTCATAAGATAGTCTCCTGCTAAATAATCTACAATTTCAAATTTCTAGGCATTTACAGTTAAGTTGGTTGGGTTTTATGGCATATCAACCATTGTAAGTTGTTTAATGCCCAATCCATTTTTATACATATAAACAGTTCAATTTCAAATAATTCAGCTTAACATAAGTACACAGTTTCAATGTAAAAAAAACCCAGTTCCATTTCAAATGATTCAGTCCAGCATAAGTACACAGTCCAAATGTTAAAACAGTTCAATTTCAAACAACTCAGTTTAGCACTAGTACACTGTATAGTTCTATTTAACCCATAAATAGGATCCTTTGACGTGCTACCACTCCAGGCCAGAGTGGACCTGGGAGCAATGGCAATAAAGAGGTATTCTGTATTCCATGAAGCTTCAGCTTTCATTGTACTGTCTAATTTTTTTATGGATACTGCAGCACAGCTCGAATGAAATACAGATTGCATCCTTCATGAAATACCACATATATGTTACAAATATCTATGACAAAGTGGGTCAGCAACAGGTCTGAGAAGCCATACCAGAGTGAACAGAGTTAATGATAATGCCAAAAAAAAAAAAAGGACTTTTGTTTGTCACATATGCGGTAGGTCTTGCAAGGGGGAAGTTGACATGAGGAGTCACATGTGTACCCATGGGTACTCTTTGCAAGATTGAAAAGATGACCTTCTGTAAAGAAGCAACAGTCTCTCTCAAATATATATATATATATATATATATATATATATATATATATATATATATATATATATATATATATATTGTATGTATGTGTGCACACCCCTTCTGTGTGATTTTTCAGTTAGTCCATTTTGATTACACTGCCATTTTTCACCTTCAAGCAAACCAAGTTTTACAGATGGCAGATACAGAAATTGTCTTATCTTTCTCAGAAAAAAAAAAACCAACAAAAACAACAGATGTCTTTCCTTTTTACAGAAATGTCACTCTGCTTTGGTCTATTTATTTTTTCAAATACTCAGTTATCACTGAAAGACTTCATTGAAAAAAAGATGCAAGTGGATTTATACAACTACACATTTCCATAAAACAGGCAGATGGTCTCAAAACACACAAATTTATAAAAGACAGTTGTCCAATTCTTCATGACTTCTGCGTCATCTATCTTTTCAAACACTCGTTTCTTTCTCAAACAAATAGTACTCTTGTCCTAAGAATATAAATATTTTGTCAGCAGCAAATGCAAAAGAATCTGTTTATCACTTAAAATGAGAAAAACAAGACGGGTTTAATAATTTGATGATATGAAATATTTAATTAAACAGGAAGATAATTTGAAATCCGAGATTTTTTAATATTTGGCTTCACTTTTAAAATGAAGCCAAAGTAATTTTCATGTCAAACATTTCATTGCTCTTTCTGAACAGACAACTATTTTTTTTCAGTTAAACACACTTCCTTCTTTCTAATGATAATAAAAAACATGAAAAAACTAAATATGCCCTACATCATATGCTGTAAACATATGGGTCAAATGCCCAGCTTGAAGAACTGGTTGATTTGTGAGCTTAGAGAAGTGATGTTTGTCAAAACTGCCAAAAGTGAAAAAGCCTTCATACTCTGCCAGCAGAAAATACAGGGACTAAAGCTAAAAGAGACAAGAATTTGGATTTATTAAATACTTGAAAGAATTTTGTAAAAACTTTAACACAAACTGATGACATCATTAAGTGATTTAAAAACAAGTTTTTAAAAAATGTCATCAATTTGTGTGAAAGTTATTATATAAATTTATCTTGGTAGATTTAGTTAAAAAAAAAATTTTAAATCCTGAAGAAAATTACTTAGTCAACATCTTGCTTTTATCATCTTTTAAAGTTGTCTGGGCTATATTCAATTTGTGCAGACTGTTCAAATTTACAGAACTTTTGAAATAAATCACACACACACACACTATATATATATTACACATACATACACATAGAGAGAGTTGGCTGGGGCTGTAGAATACCCTGACTGCATCTCAGCCGAGGAGTAACACCTGACCACTCTGGATATAATATTAAACAATCTGATGGTAAGGCACTAGCCCTAGACCTTTCAACAATGATTAATACCAAATAGAACTATTTGTATTAGAATACTTGGAACCATTTATCCACGTATAAACAATAGTAATACGAATTTGCTTAGACTCATTTAAAGATAGATTACCAACAAACTATTGACTTACAAATCATATGTATATCAACTGCATGCAAACAAATGAGTCCTGGCTCTGAAAAAAAAAAAAAGAAGGTTATCAACAACTATACATTCACAAATCATATAAAGAGGATTTGGCATTAAATAACCTACAAGGGTTGATATTCCATAAAACCCAACCAAACCAAACACTGTATAACTTCAGAACTCATTGGATTCCTGTTTTAACAATGGTCCATGATGATGCTGTTGCTTCTATTTTTTATTCATATCTAAACAAATAGAATGATTTTCTTTCATAAGAGATTCAAGGAAGGCAGGGAGTCTGTGATGGATGATGAGAGGTGTGGGAGGAGTAAGGAAGTCAATATACCACAGTTGATTGGCCAAAGGGTTAGGGTTACTATGTTGAGATTTTAAGGGAGTTCAGGAAGATATTCCGTCGGAAGAGGCTAGCACTCTTCAAATTGGGTCAGTGGCATTTCCACCAGGACAATGCACCAGTCCACAACTACATCCTTGTCACAGACTATTTGACCGAGATGGGTATCAAGAAATTTTCTCACCCTCCCAATAGTCCGGACTTTGCTCCCTGTGACTTTTGGTTATTCCCTAAGCTCAGAGGCTGTCGTTATGAGACAATTGAGAAAATGAAAGAGGCTGTGACGAAGGTCATTGACACACTCACACAAGAGGACTTCCATGGGACCTTTCAGAAGTTGTTGGAACGGTACAACAAGTGCATTGCAGCCAGAGGAGATTTCTTTTTACAAGTTGATTATTCCTAATGTATTGCTAAACTTTAAGGATCAACATTCCAGTAGATTGGTTTGTTTGGGTTTTATGGCATATCAAATATTCTAGGTAATTTGATGCCAAATCCTCTTTTTATATTTATATATAATTCGTAAACAAATTTTGTAGATAACATTCTTAAACAAGTCTGAGCATTTTTTTTTTTTTTTTTTTTACACACACACTAAATGATTTCAAGTATTGCTATAAAACAGTCACAATTTAACATCAGTCATTTGTTTATACACAGTTTGTTCTATTTAACCTATTGATAGAACCTTATCAGGTGCTACCACTCCAGGTCAGAGTGGACCTGGGATCAATTGCAATGAAGAGGTACTCTACATTCTCCAAATCTTCAAAGCTGGAGCCTCACCATCAGATAGTTTAATGTCATATCCAGGACACTCAGTGAGCGAGTCTTACCTCTCTGCAGAGATGTAATTGGCTTATTCTACAGCCACAGCTGACTGGGCTGAATATTCAAGTGGATCCCTTATGGCTAGGTCAGAATAAATGGAAAGTCAGAAACTGTCAAGTGAAGAGTTCCGGTATTTTATATGGTGAATATGTAATGAGCTGGTTGATCTGGTGTCATGTGGTCTCATAATGGTAGATGAATCTGTAGGTTATGTTGTTTCATGTAGCAAATTCACTAACAGAAGACAACATTTTGGTTCAACAAGTTTGTTCAAATCAGTTATATAGCATTTAACATATCATATTTACCAACCCCTCCACTCAGGTCACAAGGTCAATTTTTTTAAGCGAAGTTTAACAGGTTTGAATTCAGAGTTTTCCTTCTCCTAGACTAGTTGCCTCACCAAGGCTGAAGAACCTAGTCTGCCTAACTATTTACCCATAGCTGGAGGGTGAATCATTGGATTCATACCTTTCCCAAGGGTATTAGTGCTATGTGAAATACAATCAGTCTCGTCCAGGATTTGAACTCACGTCACCGTGTCCATTTCCTACGACAATAACCATTACACCACGGGCACCTCCTAAACACCACGGGCATTTAACATATAAAATTTAAATTCACTGAGGATTTTTAAGGACAAGCGAATTCAGTGAACATTACTGAAGTAAAAACTACACCCACTCCACATGAAACATAGTATTGAGATAGAGCGGAAAAGAAAAAAAAATCCTAACACTTAGAACCCAAGGCTTTCACAAATATAGCCCTCGGCTCCTAAAATGAAAAATAGCTGAAAATGTAAAATCTGGTAATCTGTTATTTAGCGGTTTTACAGGATGTTAAATAACAAGTTACAACATTCTATAGATAATTTAAAATATATCAGAAAATAAGAAATTATACAAAATTGCTACATTTCATTGGCAATAATTATGTAGAAGTGGAGAATCTACAGCTGAAATTCTGGCTGGCCACCTGGGGTTTATGTATTTCTAGTTAGTAGCACAAATACCAGCCACTTGGGTTTAAAGGGTTAAGTGTTAGATTTGATCTTTAGCAATAAAATTTTTATTGTTCAATTGATAAAAGCAGCTGACACTTGAAAACAGGTTTCCTTGAATAAATATTATCATCTTCTCTTTAAGTAGTGAGCATTATTAAAGAAAATGAAGCAAAATATTTGCTAAGACAAAAACAAATTGAAAATCTTATGAAGACGATTGAAAGGAAAGTTGATTTTTTTTTTTTTTTTTTTACAAAGAACTCTGATAATTTTTTGAGGAAACCGTTTTCCTCTAAGAGTTTATTCAAAATTCAGATTTTTATTTTTGGATTGAGAAAAATCTCAGAGTGACTCAAGAAATTTTTATATTTTTCACCACAATTTTTTTTGTTCCCATCAAATTAATTTTCAAACCATTTTCCACTTTCTTTCTAGATTAAGATTTGTTTTCTTTAATCATTGATCAAAACAGGATGAAGTCTTGAAAAATTCTTGATCATAACTGAAATTATTATTCTCAGAAATATTTTGACTAGTGTCCTCATCTTGGTTAAAATGCATTTAGTTAGATGTTGGTCAGGTGTTTACAGGTACTTGATATCAAACTCCCCAAATTCTTTCTATTAAGTTAAAAACAAAAGTGTGGTTATGTGGTGCTTTCAATAAGTTTCCAGACTTTTTTTGTACAGGCATTCAAAATTGTCGTAGACCCTTGAAAATTCAGTATGTTATTGCTATACATCTTATGAGATGACTGACCAATTTATATGATTTCAGCTTCAAATGAACAGCTACAGCAGCAATTGGAATACACCCTACTAAAGCCTGATTGTCACAGCTGGTGAATTTCAAAAATGCAATCTGGACATGAGGACACTTAAGAACAATATGCAATAAAATTCTGTTTTAAAGTTGCAAAAAATGCCACAGAAACGTATGGAATGCTTCAGACTGCTTTTGGAGCATCTTGCATGAATCGAGCATCAGTTATTGAGTGGCATAAGAGATTCAAGGAAGGCAGGGAGTCTGTGATGGATGATGAGAGGTGTGGGAGGAGTAAGGAAGTCAATATACCACAGTTGATTGGCCAAAGGGTTAGGGCTACTATGTTGAGATTTTAAGGGAGTTCAGGAAGATATTCCGTCGGAAGAGGCTAGCACTCTTCAAATTGGGTCAGTGGCATTTCCACCAGGACAATGCACCAGTCCACAACTCCATCCTTGTCACAGACTATTTGACCAAGATAGGTATCAAGAAATTTTCTCACCCTCCCAATATTCCAGACTTTGCTCCCTGTGACTTTTGGTTATTCCCTAAGCTCAGAGGCTGTCGTTATGAGACAATTGAGAAAATGAAAGAGGCTGTGACAAAGGTCATTGACACACTCACACAAGAGGACTTCCATGGGACCTTTCAGAAGTTGTTGGAACGGTACAACAAGTGCATTGCAGCCAGAGGAGATTACTTTGAAGGGGACTAGAGTTTCATGTGTGTACTATCAATAAAAGTGCCTATTCGAAAAAATCTGGAAACTCATTTAATGATCCTCATACTTTTTGCTTTGGAAACAATCGTGATCTTAGAAAATCTTGACAATCAGTTTTATTAGCTGCCTCAAAATTTAAAAAGCTTTAAAACTTAAAAAAAACTCAGTTGTATATCTTCTGTGACAGAAAATATTTAACTTATTTTTTGCTTCCCATCCGCTAAAGATATTCTAAAGATCTAAAATTGAGAGATTAGATTTAAATCCTTTATTTTCTAAAGTCAACATTTTTATTCATACCTTATGGGGTTTATTTGAATGAAAGATCATTAAAAAAAGGTTTTCCTACAAAAGTTTTTCTTTGACAATTGAAGCAGAACATGACATGAATCATTCAGTTAATTTTAGCTGTTTATATTCTTAATGAAAAGCAATATCAAATGACAAAACAAATTTAGGTTTTTTATTTCAATGTAAAAATAATTATTTTTATCTTTCATATAAAACCAATCTTATAAAAATAAAACTGAAAATAATCATATTTTATTGCATCTAACGGATACAAGCATATAAAATGAACTCAAAGACTTAGAAAGGAATAAATCTCCCCATGGATGATATAGGCAGACGAGGTAAGTATATGAAAGAAACTTCCTCTATAAACACACACTTAATTGGTTTGCTTTATATTTCCAATTAATGTTTTTCAAACATTTTAACATCATGATGTTATTGATAGCTATTTCATGATTTTATAAAACAAATATTAAATGTCCAGAGAGACAAGTTTTAATTCAAAGTGTGAAAATATCTATGACCCAAATCAGCTTTTAAGCACGTTCACAACTAGTAACATAAACCTCCAAGTAAATCAGCCTCTGATATATTCTACATATTTTGTAGATGGCTGTCTCAATTTCTGTTGTTTTTAAACTATTTGGCCAATACAAAGTGTTAAAGAAAAAAAACAAACTTATAAGAATGACCATCTAAAAATCCTTTGGAATAATGAAAAAAAGCTTCCTTTCAAAGTTTTTTTTTTTTATCCTTGTTTGATAATAAGCACAATAGTGATGGTTGTAAAGACTTTTTTCAGGTTTTTGATTAAATTAGAATTTTTCTTTTTTTTTAACTCAAGAAAAAATTTTTTTAAAAAAGAGGAGGGAAAAAGGAGGAACTTAAAGTTATAAAATAATGCAAGAAAATAAATATCCAATTCTTTTTTCTGTTAAATGACATTGAATATTTCTTAAAACATCTGAATTAAGATAATATTTTTAATATACATTTTTTAAATTTACATATTTTTATAGATTAAAATTGTCTCGTGAAGGTTCGTCAATTTCTCTTGAGTTGAAAAGACAGCAGCATTTGATGAAGACTGAGTTGAGACCATTTTAGTGAAGTTGAAAAGATAAAAAGTCTGAATTGTTTTCTTGACATCAGTCAGTACAATACCCACTCACCCAAACTGTTTCCTCAGAAGTGTATGTATATGTGGGGGTGACCTTTTTAGGTAGACCCACAGGTTTGGGAAACACATAATAACAGCTGTGTGGACATAAAGAATGGAATGGACAAAGTTAAGTTTCATGAAAAATTTCAAGACAGAGTATGAAAAAAAAAAAAAAAGAGAAAAGAAAATCCAATAAAATTTTTTTACAATTCTGTATGTCCTAGTGTGAGTGTGGTTTTCTTTATATGCTGGTATATGTCATCTCCTTAAGGGTGATTTGATACTGAAATTTTATTAATTTGTAAATGTTTAATAGTAATCATAACTAATATATATATATATATATATATATATATATATATATTAATATTCTATATTCCTTGATAGTATTCTATTTCCGTTGACAGCATTCAGTTTTTAAATTCATCAGCAACACAGTTTTATCCAACTGTGTGTTCACATATTTTAGTTATGTTATAAAAAAACTTTCAAAATTCATTTTGAAAAAAAAAACTCTCTTTAAACCTATAACCAACCCCTGATAATGGCCTATGAAGGGTCTGAAAATGCTCAGGAAAATTTTGGTAAATTCATCCACTAATTCCAACCTGAAACCAAGACATTTATCAGGAAACTCGAAAGGATCTTAAATAAATTATACAGACAAAATTTGTCTTTACTATTTAATGAAACATGCTTAAATGAATGACTGCAGCCTAACTACACACACACACAATATATATATAATGTGTGTGTGTGTGTGTGTGTGTGTGTGTTCCATTGCATTTAATTTTAAAAATTCTTTTTTTTAAAATTTCATTTGCCTACATTTGTTTACACAGTAACATATAAAAAATGTTGCTTGTTGATCTTTATATTATTTTATCAATAAGTCTTGTAATTCTGCAACAACTATTTTTTTAAACAATTAAACTACATTGATTCTAATTCATTTAGATTTTATAAAATCTTCTGCATAAACAGACATTTTTAAATGATTTGTATATTTAGATTCAAATGATCTTTCACTAATTAAAACAGACAGGTTTTAAATCAAGTATACAATTCAATTGATAATATCATGCACTTGTCAATAACTCTGAAAGAAAAACGATTATCCGAGATATACTTAATTGAAATCATTGATTGGTTATGTTTTATGGCATATCAACCCTTTTAGGTTATTTAAAGTTAAATGGTTTCAAGAATTCCGGTGAATTGTTTGCACACAGTTAAATGGTTTAAAGTATGATAAATGATTAAATAGTTTTATTTGACCCATAGAGAAGACCTTAACAGGCACTATAACCCAGAGTGAACCTGGGAGTAATGGCAATGAGGGGATACTCCATATTCCCCAAATCTTCAGGACTGGAGCCTCACCATGAGATGGGTTAGTGTCATAATGGAGGTGGGGATTACCTCTCAGCAGAGATGCAGAGTTGAGATTACAAACATTTACCCATGAAAAATCATGGCATCTTTAAAGGAATACTGAAACTACAAATTAAATTATTGTCAATTAAAATAACTAAGATGAAAATGGTAGCCTGAATGTATGAGGGACTAAAAAGAAACAAGAGAAATGACAGTTCTCAGAGCCATTAACCAACTGAAAACTTTGGCATAGAAACAAATAAAATCATCGATAGTCAAGATCTGGATCTCATTTCCTTTCAACAAATTAATCGCTTGGATTCAGTGGCTTTCTCAAAAGGAGCAATTTTGGCACATGAAATATCTGAAGTTGGTTGGCACCAATACATAAACACTGAGCTTTTATTCAAATTATTCATCAATCCACACACACACACACACACACACACAAGAAAAGAAAAACAAAAGAGAAAATCAAATTGACATGGCTTAATATAAAGTAAAAAAGTAAAGTTGGCGACCTTAGTCAATGGTTATCTGGAGGCTCCCTTTTCAATAGCTACTACACCAAGGTGTAAGGGAGGGCACTACTCTTTTCCCTGGATTGCTCCACTTTACCCTTGATCTGTACCTTATAATGCTGAGTGTTAAGCAAGGAAGCATCAAATACCATTTTTTTTGAGTCTTTGGTAAGATGTGACCTGGGATTGAACCAAGGTCTCTCGGGCCATGGGTGAACACTAACCATCATGCCAAAAAATTAATTCTGAAGATACTATTAAAATAGTTATTAAATTAATAAAAAATATATAATAAATAAATACTCACTCACTCTCTCTCTCTCACACACACACACACACACACACACACACTTTATTTTTAAACTTATTACTATAACTCTGGCAGTGTGAAAAGAAATAAAAAAAAAAAACCCAAAAAAACAGATGATACAATTTGTAATTATAAAAAAAAATAATACACAAACTGATATCTGGGGTGGGGTATAAAAAAAAAACAAAGAAAAGACTAAAAACACCTCTACTTCCTGAAAATAACCAACCCACACCACAATGTTGAGCCAAAAGAAAAAATGCAGACAGAGTTACCTAACCTCTTTCGGTATCTTACATACATCTTATATACATTTCATCAAAGAATATAAACATCTTTTACCTACATATTTTTGTATATGTCTTTTTAAGTTGCCACATTGATTTTATAGTATCTGGTGGGCATTGGTTAAGAAAACTCCCATAACTAATTGTAACCCTAGCACTTTCTGCCTGATCTTGGACCATCATCAGTACTAAAAATTTAAAACGCTACAACAACACACCAGTATAAATAATAAATACTTACAAAGTAGTAATGTACAAGCAAAACTCACAGGATGATGGGCCAAGATCGGGCAGAAAGTACTAGGGTACCAATTAGTTATGAGAGTTTAATTAACCAATTTCTGCTGGATACCATAAAATCAATGTAGCAACTCAAAAGGACATATACAAAAATGTGTGGACAAAAGATGTCTATATTGTTTAATGAAAAATGCATTAATCAAGAAATGCTGCCCAGATAGACATATTTTGAATATATTTTGTGAAAAGTGTATACCTTAAAAATAATGTGTATATATATATATTGATTAAATTTTAGATCTTATTTAATCATTTTGTTTCATTTTGCTGTCGCTTATGTTTTATCCTACATCTATTGAGTTTTAATTTAGTGAGGACAAGTCATATGTTATGGAAACCTGGCTGTAAACTAATACGATACTAGCTTCATGGATGAGGACACTTTTTATACATTTGAAATTTTTTTTTTAAGAGAGACAAGAGGAAATCCCATGGTTATTATAGTTAATTAAATTTCCAGGGATATAATACTAAACTGATTCTTGGCAAAAATGTCAGGAAATAATGATACTTTGATATTAGGTAGAGTACACAGATACTACACTTTGTTTATCTATCCATAATTTCTTCTAGGATCAAAGAAACAGAAAAGATACTGTTTACTTTAACCGGCTCATTAGCCTAGTGAGTAGAGTGTTTGTGAATGGTCCGGGAGACCTGGGTTCAATCCCAGGTTGTGTCATACCAAAGACTTTAAAAATGGTACTTGATACCTCTTTGCTTAACACTCAGCAATATAAGGTACATATTGAGGGTAAAGTGGAGCAATCCAGGAAAAGGAGTTGTGCCCTACCCTACACCTCGGTGTAGTAGCTATTGAAAAGGGAGCCTTCTGGTCACCCTTGACTACGGTCACCAACTTTTACTTATAATACTTAATACCTTAATTACTCATTAATAACATAAACCTTTAATTTTGGATAACAGAATTCAGGTGGGGGTAAAAAAAAAATCACCATATGTATTGAGTTTTTAAAATTTGTAGCAGCTAAATTTAAACTAATTTTAGTATTTGTTCAAATTTTTATCAGTTTTACTGACTAAAAGTAGAAATTGATATAGTTTGAGAGAGTGTTTGCTAATGGTCTAAGAGACCAGGGTTCAATCCCAGGTTGAGTCATACTAAAGACTCACAAAAAAAAAAAAAAAAAAAAAAAAAATGTTACAAGTTTACTTATTTCTTCAACATCTCATAAATGAAAGTTATTTTATTGAAGAACCAACTGTCATGACAACATGTTAGGTTGTTCTAACTAGATGACCTAAAAAAATGAAAAATAAAATAAATAAATAAATCTTTGCCCTTATGAGCTATCCTCACCATAGAAGCCATGCTAGATTAACATTATCAAAAGATCCTCTGTCCACATCTCTCTCATTTGAACCCCCTATCCAGTTTATATGTCCATCGTTTTTCTTTTTTCACTGAACTGAATGAAATCACTTTCAGTGATTAAATATTATTAGTTCCTACTTTTATTCTATGATTCTTTTATTCTATGATTCTTTTATTCTATGATTCTTTTATTCTATGATTCTTCTTTTCCTAATCTGAAACACTGAGTTTTTATTCTATTTTCAAATCTCTTTCCTTTATAGGTTGGTTGGAATAAAAAAATAAATAAATAAAAAATCATATTCAAAAACAAAAACCTGAAATGTCCTTTTTCCTGTCAATCAGTAAAAAAAAAAAAAAAAAAAAAAAAAAATCAGTTAAAAAAATAAATTTGGTTTCATATAAAGAAAGTTCCTGTCTATTTTCTGAGACCAGATTTATTATTATTATTATTATTATTTAGGGAGTGAGGGGGAGGGCTTCAAAATTTTTAGGCATGGTAATTCATTCTTTTTCAAGATTTAGATATTTATTGAAATGTATACATAAATTCTGATGGGATTATTTACATACAGATTAAAACATCTAAGGATTAGAGTGCAGTATCTATAAGCTCTGGTTGTTGGTTTGTTATTTAATGGCATATCAACTTTCTCAGGTTATTTAATGCTAGATTCATTTTTTTTTTCTTAAAAAAGGACTGTAAAAGTACTATTTAACCCATAAATGGGAAAATAAGGGGCTTCACACCTTTCCCAAGGGTATTTGTCCGAAAGTGAACATAATAGAACAATTGGAGTTAGAACTCATGTACTACAATTCCACAGTCCAGTGATGTAACCATTACGCCATGGAGACACCCCCTATGTGTTTTGGCTAAGATCAAAGTGTCAAAAGTTCTGCTTAATATCAATATAATATCTGTACTCATGAAAATCAAACAGTTAATTTCAGTTTCTTTGAGGGTTATTTAATGCCCAAACCATCCTACTAAGAGAACAGTAGTGATACCATTTAACTCATAGCTAGGGTGAATAAGGAAGTTCATACCTTTCCAAAAAGTGAACATAATAGCATGACTGGAGTTTGAACTCGCTCACTAGTGTCATCCCCAGACAGACTGTTTTGTTGTATCACAACTCATCAGTGTGGCTAGACACGTGAAATGTTTCAAGTTGGGATTGAAACTCTGCTGACTTCATGCCAGTCGAATATCTTACCACACATCCATCATCAATCTCAGTGTACATATGCACTTAACGGCTACCAAGTACTCAATTCATTAAAAGACCATTGCATAACGTAAGTGGCAACCAGTAATTCCTTTGCAAGAATGCTCAACTCCTGGTGGGGAAAGCATATAATAAAAACACTAATCAATCATCTTAGAAAACAAACATGTAGAAGGCTAATGATGCTTCATGTCATTATACTAATGGAATATCTTATTTATTAGAGAGACAAAGTCAGTTGCTTGATAAGTGCGTATATATATTATATCATATTATATTATATATGCTCCCCTCTGTGGGTTGAGCACTCTAGTGAGGAAATTTGTTGGCTACCATGTACGCTGAAATGCAATAGCTCTTCTCAAGAATTGAGCACTCCAGGTAGCCGATAACATATATGCAGAAAGATATATGTTAAAAATTTCTTCACTTACATTGAGAAGGACAATGGCTCTGAGCTAAGATGTCTGACTGATGTAAAGCCAGCTGGGTTTTCATCCCAGCTCGAAGCATCTCATGGGTCTAGCCACACTGAAGTGTTGTGATTCAACAAAACTGTCTGTAGTTGAAAAAAAAAAAAAATAAATAAAAAATAAATAATATATATATATATATACATACATACACACATACACACACACACACACACACCGGCTCAGTGGCCCAGTGGGTAGAGTGTTCATCAATGATCTGGGTTCAATCCCAGGTCAAATCACACCGAAGACTTTAAAAATGATACTTGATACCTACTAGCTTAACACTCAGCAATATAAGGTACGTATCAAGGGTAGAGTGGAGCAATCCAGGGAAAGAAGTAGCACCTTCCCCTACACCTCGGTGTAGTAGCTATTGAAAAGGGAGCCTTCTGGTCACCTTCGACTACGGTCGCCAACTTTATATATATATATATATCGGTATTATTCGGTCCAGTTAAACCAGAGTTGGGAGTAATTCCTTCAGGACAAGAAAATCCTTCAAGAGCTGAATAATAGGCTATTGGATCCTTTTGAAGCTGGCTTATTCACACTAATTAAGAAAGTAAAATTTAAGAGAGAAAACAATAATTTTCAAAAGAATTTAAGCTAAAAAGAAAAAGTCCTGTTATATTTTTCATTGTGTTTTTGGTTTAAATCAGAAACACCAAACAGGATGGAAATAAATTTATAATCCTAAAATAACCGGTCTTTGGTTTTTTCTTTAAAGAAAATATATATATATATATATATATATATATATATATATATATATATATATATATAATGGATTTAATTATTGTTTGTTATGACTCCTTGGACATCTCCACTTTTACTATCCTCTATCAACTTTCTAAAAAAATTTTCTTACAGAATATATACAATATCAACACAATATCTATGTACAGATCAGATTCTTTTCAGTAATTCATCTTATAGTTCACAAAAATACACTCACAAATTCTTTTTCTTCCCATTATTTCTCATGTTATTTAATCCAATCTTAAATTTTTTTAATATTATTGCAGTTTTTGATTGGATAAAGCAGTTTTCTCCAAAAATACATAATTCAATAACCGTTTGAAATTTGAAGATTTTTGCAAAAGGGCGTATTTATGTTTATATTTATCAACCCCTCCTTGCACAGGCAACATGTGACAGAAGGTCAATTTTTTTTTTTTATTTAAGAGGAGTTTAACAGGTTTGAATTCACAGTTTTATGTGAAAAAGGTATTCAGTAAAGCTTATATTATAAAGTTGTAGTTTCTCCAAATATCCAAAATGATTTATAGAGAAGGATTATTGGTTTGGTTTGGTTTCTTTGTTTAATGGCATATCAACCTTTGTTAGTTATTTAATGCCAAAGTCATTCTCCTAAAAGAACAGTAGTGGTACTATTTAACCCATAGCTGGGAGGATAAGGGGGTTCATACCTTTCCCAAGGGTATTTGCCCGAAAGTGAACGTAATAGCATGACTGGAGTATGAACTCACTACGATTTTGCAATCCATCGCTTTAACCATTACACCACGAGGACACCCACTAGGATTATTGAGAAAATCCTTTAACAGATCTCTCTCACACATATCCAACTATATTAACTATTCAGTGTCTTTGTAAAACCAGTTATATTAAAGTTTTACAAGTAAAAAAGGGGGGAGGGCAGAGAAAAAGAGAAGAAGAAAGAATCCATTAGATCTGATCTGCCATTTCTGTTGCTCTACAGTTCCTTGGAGCATTAAATTGTTACCAAATAATTTGATGCCCTAATATTGCAGAGATGAAGAGGGAGACACTTTTGCTTAACACCGGAGGAGACGTTTAAACTCTCAGGGCCAAAAAGTTGATTAGAAAAACGTAAGGAGACATTTGTAAACAAGAGGGGAAAAATGTCTTAAGTAGAATCAAGAAAACATCTTGCAAGCAGATGCTTTTCTTGTCAGCCCTCGTTTACTGCTTAATGATTGTTGACAAGATTAATAATTATAAAAGAAATGGTTTTGGGGCTGCAAAACATTCATATCTCAACTCTTTTCAAAGAAAGCAATTCTTGCCTATGAATCCAAATGGTTGGTCTCTCTCTCTCTCACATACACAATATATATATATATATATATATATATATATATATATATATATATATATATACACTAAGCAGAGAATAAATCAGTACCTTCATATTTCAAATATTAATTATTTTAAGTTAATTGTTTTTATTCCTCAAAATTAATTTCTGTCTAATTTATTAAGTCTCTTTTGTTTGATTTTTGTGTTTAAAATGTACCAAACAATTACATATTGGATTCATCTATCAAAATGATATCTCACATGGGAATAATCAGTTGCCAACTCAGACAAAAATTACAAAGAAACTGTTAACAACATTATTTTGAGATGATGTCAGGAAAATTCCCTTATAGTTTCTAAATTGGATTCTTTGCCAGTTGAAATTAATATAACAATTTTCTCGCTTTTTTAGAAAAATAGTAAACGTGTTCAAATTTGTCTGCTGTCAAGAATGAAAAATATTAGCACCAAAATAAAGTAATAATACTTTCAGAAAAAGAAAAAAAAAAACAAATAAACAAACAAACATCAGAAAATCTAAAAAAGTGACTTTTACAAGTACTTATAAACTGAGTAGCATAGTTCTCATAAGAAAAAAAAAAAATACAGTATTATTTATGTCCGGATCAGCACTTCTGCCTAAGATTAGAGTGTAGTATCTGTGTCCTTTGCTGATGAATAAATCCAACATTTCTGCCTATGATCAGAGTGTCATATCTGTTCATCTTCGGTAGGTATTTACCCAACACCTTCGCCATGAGCAGAATGCAATACAAGGTCATTTTTCCTATAGAGTTTAACAGGTTTGAATACAGAGTTTTCTTTCTCCAAGATCAGTTGTCATACCAAGGTTAAAGAGTCTCATCTACCCTACTACTTACTCATAGTCAAGTACTCGTCTTCAGGTGGAATACAACAAAAATATAGCAAGTTTGGTTCTGGCCTTGACTGATAAACAGCACCTCTTCACCATGTAAAAAGGGAGATTTAGATTAGTCTGATACCTTCTTGACATTAGATATATTTTTTGTCAATAAATGACAAATTGACAAAAAAATCTACTCAATAATATTAAAGGTTATCTGGTGCAATAAATAAAATAACAGACTGGCTCAAATATTGTAGCAAGATAAATAAAAGATTATTTGGTTTGGTTTTATGGCATATCAACCATTGTTGGTTATTAAATGCCAAATCTGATTTATGCATATATTAGATATCTGTGATTAGTAAATATTTTGTTGTAAATATTTTAAAACTAGCTTGAGCTCATTTGTTTGCATATAGTTCAATGGTTTCAAGTATTGCTGTGTAAGACTAACAATTTAACTTCAGTTATTTGTTTGCACATATTTAAATAGATATACATAATATGCAAAACATTAGTTTGGTTTGGTTTGGTTTGGTTGGGTTTAGTTTTATGGCATATCAACCATTGTAGGTTATTTAATGCCAAATCCAGTTTATACATATATATTAGATATATATGATTTTTAAACATAAGTCAAAATAGTTCCAAGTATTGAAATGTATCACTAACAATTAAATTAAACATCAGTTATTTGTTTACACACAGTTAAATGATCAAACAGTTCTATTTCTTACAATTCAATTTAGCATAAGTCAACTAAGTTAAAGGGTTCCAAGTATTGCTATGTATCACTAAAAATTCAATTAAACATCAGTCATTTGTTTACACACAGTTAAATGATCAAACAGTTCTATTTCAAACAATTCAATTTAGCATAAGTCATTTGTTTACAATCAGTTTAGATGCCATTGACCCATAGATTGGACCCTATCAGGTACTACTATTCCAGGCTAGAGTGGACTTGGGAGTGATGGTAATGCATTCACCAAGGTTCCAGCATTACTAGAGCCATCAGATTGTTTTGTGTCATATCCAGGACTCTCGTTGGGGGAGCCTCACCCATCTGCAAAGATGCAGTTGGCATATGTACAGCCCCAGACTGTAAAAAAGATGAGGAGACCTGTTCACATATTGAAATAAATATTAGTGTTGATTTAAAAGAATCAAAATGCTAATATGAAATGTTTCATATTGGATCATAATAAATGCCAATTTAGTTTATTTAAAACAGAGGGAAAACCTAAATGTGGCATATCAGAATGTGAAAAAAATAAAATGAAATAAACAGCACTAATTTTTCTGTTTGTCACCAGTAGAAAAATATTCAAAAGATATGATTGGCATTTTGTTAAACAACTAAAAAAGAAAATAAATGTAAACAATTTCTCTCAAAATTAAAAGTTAAAAAAAAAAATCTGTAGACTAATATCCAGAAATTCTCTCTCTACTTTAAAATGTTTTGAAAGTGTCCGAAGGACATTTTGTAGCAATAAGAGAGAAAAAGAAACAAAAATACACACATCTTGAAGCATTTTAGCAGCAAGATCTCTCAATGCTAAAAACAAACAAAAAAAGACTTTCCTAAGGATTACATAAATATCACATAAGTAGCAAAAGAGAAACTCTTAATAAAATGGCAAATTCCACAACCAACCAAATGGAGATAGAGAAAGATGATTGGTAAAACAAACAAGGGCGACATTTACAACAAAGCTATTAAGTGATTTTTATTTGTTTCCTTGGAGATTAAATAGGATTTAATGATTGAATCAGCCAACAACATAGCTAGTTGCTTAAGCAAATATAAAAATACACTGTTGTACTTGAAGCAAAAAGTCAAAATGAACTAAAAATGTAGGTATTTTACTGAAATCACAGGTGATAGCCAAAATGTTCTTTAATGTAACCTTGGAGCTTGAAATGAATGGCATTTTCTTTGACTGGCAAATCCCAATTCTGTTACAGGTATTCTTTCAATTTCATTGATTGGAAGTTTCTGACTGAAAATCTAAAACAGTATTTTTATCCTTTAATGATTCTTTTGGCTGAATATCTAAATTTTTATCGCCTTTGAATCATTTGGTTTCTTTATTTAATGACATATCAACCTTCAAGGGTCATTTCCAGCCAAAGCCATCCTTTAGAAAAACAGTAGGGATATTATTTAGGCCATGGCTGGGAGGATAATGGGGTTCATACCTTTTCCAATATCAGAAGGTAAATGTACTAGTGTGACTGCAGCTCCAACTCATCAGTCCAGCACATTTACCATGAGGAATTCTTCCATCAGATTTTAAACCACCCAAAAAGAAGAAGAAACTAACAAAGTCCCTTTTTTTAAAAGGCAGAAAATAATCAGAAAATAATGTAGATTGATGTTAAAAAAAAAATACAGAAATTTGCCCAATATTCTCAAATGAGTCTTTTTCATTCCAAACAACTGACCAAAACATTGTTTATAAAGCATACAAGAGAAATTATGTAAAAACAATAATAATATTAATACACACGTATACATGCATAGACGTACATCGAAGTAGAGCAATTACAAAGTGAAGAGTCGTAAAAGTTAAAGGTTAGAGAACAAATATCACAAATAAAAATTTGTTTGTTTTTTTTTTGACAGGAAATAAAAAGTGCCAATTAGTGAAGTTAAAACAAGAAATACTAATTAAAAATCATTGCAGCTCAATAAGCAGGTTATATCTGTACATTGATAGAGAGCAAATGTTAGCTAATTTATGACTGTAGCTGTCATTATTTAATGTTCTATATTTGTGGCCTTGTGCCAGACTAAGTTTCATTTCAATAAGTGTATCTTATCCAACATGAAATGGCACATTTCAACAAAATTAGAAGCAAAAAAAAAATAAATAAATAAATTTATTTACTTCAGTAAAGAGTAATTCTTCTTTAAAAAAAAAAAAAAAAAAAAAAAAAAAAATTCATTGAAAACTTAAGAAAATACTTAGACCCCCACAAAAACAAACAAAAAAAAAAAATCAACAAAAACAAATTAAACAAGACATGTAATATATATAACTTTCCATATATTTATAAATGGTTTCCGATATTTGTTTTCTCTCTGAAGAGGAGATATCATTAAGTATAAAGATGAGTTTAAAAGAAATCAATTTTTTAAATTAATTTTTATACATCTTAACAAGCATTTGAGGATATATATATATATATATATATATATATATATATATATATATATATATAACACACATCGAGTAATACCATATGAGAAAGGTTGGTTAAGTAGTCAGTGTGTAATACAATCTATCGCTCTTGAATTCAACTTTAAAAACAAGGTTTTTCACAATATGCATTTGGATATTGCTATTCATTCAGTTACCTTTTATTCAAATTCAACGTGACTGTCCCTTAGATTTATGAGTTTTCCTTTCACAATGTTTTTATAAATGTATAAATAAATCTTAAAAATTAGTTTTTTTACTCTTAACTGAGAAATTTGATACCTTTTTGTATTGGAAAAACAAAAAACAAACTTGAGCCATTCTACATAAAGGCTCAAGTTTTTTTGGGTTTTTTTTCTCGCTATTTGAATAATGAAATCTAGAAATCTATTTCTGAATTGTTTTGGTGAAAAACTCAATTTTTTCTGTTAAGATATTTTTTTCTAAACTGTTCAAGTAAAACTGCCATTTCACATTGAACCAACTGAAAAATTTAATGAAAAATATTTAATCAAAATATTTTCTGATAGCTTTTTACACTTATTTCATCTTGGTGGCATCTGGTCACGTTTTAAAAATAATTCATCAAGCAAAGAACCTCTAGATATATTGCTGGTTTGCAATATATTCTTGATTAGAGATTTTGAATTTGAAGTTATTTTAACTTGGAGTGAGGGGAAGTTATCTACAAGAAAGGTTTAATGGATAGTCAGTGTATAATAACATCTCCTCATCTTGAAATAATTTAATTTGAGAAACATTTTTGAAATATGCATCTGGGTGTTATCATGCAGCAACCAAATGTGACACTTTTTCTATTCATCAAACTCGGCCCTATTTGAGTTTTGAATGCATTATCATTTAAAATCAATCTTAATTTCTATCCATTAATTCATTTGAAGGAAGATCTTGAGTATCTTGTTCTTCCAGAAATAGTGGTTTCAGTTGGTGTTTCAGCTTCTAATCCATATCCAGCCATTGTACAAGATCTTTTTTTTAGTTATTGATACATACAGCAATACAGTACAAAAACAGATCAATATCATTGCACTGAACATGATTGATCCCAGCTTTAATCATTTTTTTCTCTCATTCAAGTTGAACCCAAATTTTTCTTTTGTCAATTTTGTTCAAATGAACTAAAAGGGCTCCAACTGATACAGAAATTTCTGAGTTCACAGGCTGAGGTTATAGGATCATTTTCTATCTCAATCTTTAAATGCACTGATTTATGGTTTGGCTGCCAGTTCTCTTTAAAGATAAAATACTAGGGTGGCCTGAAAAGTTCATATAACATTATATCTGCTGTTAATGACCAGTAGGATCCAACCACTGCAACACTGATAGAAGTAACAAGGAGGACTATGTTAAAAAATAAACTTCATTTGGTCACATTCCATTAGTCTATCTTAGTCAGCCAAGAACTTTTCAGCTGACCCTTGTATAATTTTCCAATTCATGCAAAAAAGGTTATTTTTAGAAATAAAAATTTAACTGACCTAGTTTGCAATTATTTTGAATAAAGTGGCTATTTTTTTTCTTTGAAAGTACAAATATTGAAAAGCAAATTTGATGATTATTTTGTAAAATTTCACAAAACAAAATTCAAAATACATAAATTTGTTTAAAAATTGAATATTTTTCTTTTTCTTCTGGAGAATCAGGAAAAATAATTTGAGGATAGCCATAGAAATAAATAAAATAAATACATATTAAACTTTCCAGCAAAAAGTAATTTTTTTAATGAGGATATTTTCATGGAGATAATTTTTCAGCATTTAATTTAAATGAACCCAAAATTAGCCAAATAAAAAGAAAAAAATTAATCAAATTTATTTTTGATTAAGTAAATTTATATTTAATAAATTGAATTAAGTAAAATCCTAATTCTAAAAAAGTCTGCAGGATGTATGCTAGAATAAATGATTGACCCCACCCTCCTAGGTCACGGGTGGGGGAACTTGGTCTATAAATTCATTCTGCTGGTAGGGGGAGTTTATTTGGAAATTGAATCTTAAGATCCATTTTGTCCTTCAAAAATGAAAGCAATTCTAAAAAAAAAAAAAATCAATCAGTTTTACTGATATTTACTGAGCTTAGTTTAATTTGACTCAAGGTTACCAGTCTGAGATACCTAGTTAGGTTCAAACTATACTCTCCAGATAATCAGAGATTACCTTGTTAACCACAACTCCACAGCAATCATATTCTACTTAACCCATTTCATATCTTAACAGTGCCCTAAAGTATAAAGATGCCAGTTTAACTGTAAGGTCGGGAGGAGGTGTAATACCTTAATTACACTTAATCATATAAAAGACAGACATATGGAGCCTGTACATACATGCACACCTCTGAGAAATTCTAGAATTTTTTTTTTTAAATTCAAAACCATTGAAAATTATCTTTTTGCTCAACATTAAACTGTGACAAAACTTTATTATCTGGTGTTATTTGTCACGTTTTCTTATCTTCACACTAAACTTATGAATGATGACACAAATTTTATGTTGTAAAAAAAAAAAAAAAAAAAAAAAGAAAAAAAGAAAGAAAGTTTCATTAAGAATTTATTCAGAAATATCACCTGACACATTTCCTGTCTTGCATGATACAAAGATATTTCTGGACGCTGGAGACAAACGCTTATAAAATTTCAAAATGAATATTTTCATCATCACCACCACCACCACCCTTAGATTGCCACCAAAAAGATAAATATTTTCTGTTTTAATCATTTCAAAGAAAGTTAGCATAATTTACAAATAGTGGTGGAGGCATATTTAATGTAACGGTTATTGTTGTAGGAAATGGGTTCAAATCCTGAACATTTCATTTATCTTCACAGTTAACAAAATTTTAAGCCTTTCGTTCCCTCTTTTCTTCAATCCTGATTTTGGAAATTTTGCAATATAGAAAACTAAATGAATTACTGTAAATTAACATGAAAGTTAATCACTAAATAATTGACATTTCTATCAGAATATATGGCATGATTTCTTTAACCCTTTACCTTAAGAGGGTGTGGGTGTCAAATGCTCCCGTCCACAATCAAATCTGCTGGCATAAAATGATACTCTGCATTCTTCGCAGGCCAAAAGATTAGAAATATACTCCAAATTATCAATACTACAATGGTCGTTTTATTGAGGCAGCCAACATATTTGCCATGGATAATTCCTCAACATATTACTCAAAGTCGGTTCATAGGTAAGAGAGTTAATGATATGACTCAGAAAACTAAAACAATTAAAAAGAAATATGTGATTGGAAAACTAAAAAGACATAAAAAAAAAGTTTTTATTTGAAGTTTGACGGATTTATAAGCAGAGAGAAATCCTTTTATTGCTAACTTTTCAATGGGTTCAGTAAAACATCTTGAATACATGGAATTTAGAAGAAAAAATAAAGAAACCTTATTTCATGTACATCTTTTGATCTTTGGATGGAAAAAAAAAGGCATTTATGAACTCTCAAGTTATTTATAAAAACTATACGTTATCTGATTTTGGGTATTTGCTTTTAAGACAGCTACAACACTTTTTTGGACTAAGAAAACAATTCACCCCCAGACATACAAAAAGCTTGTCACCAGCATGAGACCAGTTCCAAAAAGAAAAAAAAGTAGTATCTTCTGATCTTGTTAAAAATATATTTATCTTTGATCTCTAAATCAACCATAAAATTGAATTCTTCTTGAAGACTAGAAAAAAAGAAGCAAAGCAATAAATTAATAGATAAATAAAAGAGTGTTTTCTTATGTAATAAACAATCTGAGTGCATTTTCCCTTCCCACACTTTCTGAGAGACATTCACACCCTCACAGAGAAACAGTCAGCCATTTTGAGATTTTAAAAGGCTAACATAAAAACTCATCAATTATAATTACTTATTTTCTGTTTTTTTACTAAACAATTTTTGCTTTTTTTTTTAATTTTTGATTTTAATCTTTTTATTCTATAGAAAAAAAACCCAGAAAGGACACATTTTAAATAATATTGGGAAACCAATACTTGAAAAGAAAAAGCTATCAGTTAAAAGTAACTGGTTATATATATATATATATATATATATATATATATATATATATATATATTTTATCATTGTTGGGTTGAAAAAGAAAAAAAAATCTCATACATTTTCAAGAAATAGGTTTTATTTTTTACGAAAGTCAGCATTCATAACAACGGCTGATGTTCCTGCCTGACTCCACTACCATACACACATCCCCAAAACAGATTACATTACAAGAAAACAAAACCTTCAAAAATATTGTTTTACTAGAAACAAAAAGAAAAGTATTACTTTTTTAAATAAAAGAAACAAAGTCTGATTGCAATTGTAATGGCTATTGAAACTAAAACTTCATTTCTGTATTAATAACTAAATTTTTGAATTTGCTATAAAAATCTTTATTGCTTAATTAGATTAATCAAATATCAATTGAAGATTATGAAAAGATTACTAAGTTTTCATCAGGTTTTTTTTGTTTTTTTTTTTAAGTTGGAGTATATAATTATATATCAGGCCTTGATTTATGGTCATAAGATCATTATCAAATTAATTTTTGGAATCTAAGAATTTGGTTTGAATTTCAACCTCACAAGATTAAATTTTGGCTAAAAATTTGTTCTTCAAAATTCAATGTATATAAGTACTGACTCAGTTAACAGTTTCAATAAAAAAGCCTATATATATATAATATAAAATAAAAATACTTATAAGAAAATGGAAAGGGAAAAAACTGAATATGTTCGCTTAAAAAGAGTAAAAACATCAGAGAAAATAAATCAATAATTTTTAGAAAAATTGCTTCAGTGAGTTCCGTGAAAAATAACACATTTCTAACTGAAGAGCCCAAAATTAAAAGAGTTAATCAACTTTAATTATAAACGGGGTAAAACTGAAGATAAGGAATAACAAAAAATAAATTGCCGTTTGAATGTTGAGTTTTTAAAGACTAGGTGAAAAATAAACCGCCATTGAGAGAATCTTTTGACTTGGCATCTGAAGAGGCCAAAGCAATTGGTAATAATGAAAGTTTAGTGAGAAAATAAGAGATCTAATCAGTCAGGGAGTGAAGATGTCGAATGCAGAATGACTTAGTCTAATATAAACATCTTTGACAGCTTTGCTACCTTAGAGACACAACTTAGTCCGTAACAATTGTACCAGTAAACATTCTCTTATACAAGTTAACCTCAATGGAATTCAGTCACTACTTATATCTAATCTACCGATTTGACCCATTTCCAGCAAAGTTTATGAATTGGGAAACAAGCTCAAATTTTACTCCATGACAGCTTCGTTTCGCACAGAATTAAAAAAAAAAAAGAAGGCTTTTTCAAAGGAGTTCCGTGATGTTAACTGTGCAATTTTAGAAAAATTGTTTTATATCAAACAAAGTTTTCCCACTCAACAAAAAATCATAAGTCAACCATAATACTTCATGAATTCTTGTAAATTTTTTTAAGACAGATAAAAAATAAAAATGACACCAATAATCAATATAAAAAATATACTCGAGTTTACATGCAAGAAACGTCTTTTGTGAAGCGGTTATTATCGTAAGAAGTAGACATGGTGACCAGAGTTCAAATCCTAAACAAGGCGGTTTGCATTTTACATAACACTAACAGCCTCGAGAAAGGTATTAAACTATAACAGGAAGGCAGAATAGGTTGCCTCCTGTTATGTTGAAAGAAAGAAAATAAAATGATGAAGGCAAGAATATTTATAAGTTTTAACAATGCTTTAATGGCAGCCTGAATGAAGGAACCCTTATGCTGTAAGTCACAAGAAGAAGAAAACAACTGTAGATAGCTGAGAAAGAATAAAGTAGCTGATGTCAGAACAGGAACTGAGTCGCTGTAGTCAAGACAAAAGACGAGTTGCTGAAAACAGAGCAGGAATTGAAATGTTGATGCCAGAGGCAGAATTAAACATTCTATTTAGATCTTTTGGGAGCCATTGGTCTAGGAGGGTTGAACGAATGATGAAGGATTGAATTCTTAGGAACCAATGGTCCATAAATTAGATGTGCTCCCCTCATGGTGTTAGTTCTGCTGCTAAAATGAGCGAGGAAGAGAAAGATTTGTGCACTTTCACCGCCTTTTGCATTGCCCGGGAAAGTCATCCGGGCAGAATGGGATAAGTTATCCTCATTAAATCACTTCACTGTACATAAATCATATTTTGTAAATAAAAATCATATACCACTTACGGGTTTTAAGTAGGCTTTATCATAGAGCAAATGTGGTATTTTGGTATCTGCTGCGCACATGATGAAGGGTGAATGGTTATATATTGTACTGTTGAATGGGTCGGTGAATGTGGCTAGCTAGGCTCCCTTTAGAATACATAGAAAAGCAAGACTGCTCCCTTCCCCTCCCCCAAAACCTTAAGGCCTTGTGCCTTCTTTGTATTTATTTACAAAGAAATAAAATAAGTTATCCTCATTATGTGAAAATATGAGACGAGACCACAACTGTCAAATTAATTTACACACCAAACAAAAAATCATAATTCTTTCAGCTACAAAACCAACTATTCTCCCTCCAGCTATGGATACATAGTAGGAGAGACAGCTCTTTAACCTTGGTATGGAAACCAGTCTAGAAGAAGAAAAACTGAATTCAAATCAGTTGGAGACCAGGAGTAGGATAGACTCTTGTCAAAAACAAGCAGCATGAGTAGTGTTTTGACATGTGAGGGAAATTTGCAGCAGAATCGGTCATAAGAATTATTGTTTTCAAGGAAAAATATTGGACCAACAAGTCTGTATTGTCTTGGTAATAAAGCATTTTGAGGAAATGAAAAGAAAAAAAAGTAACTTCTGAAAACATTAGCCAATAAACAAAATGATTCATGAGATTGTTACTCTTATTAAATTTAGGTCATCTCATACCAGATTAAAGAAAAGAAAAAGAAAGTGGGATTTACGAATTATTAAAATTCTCTTTACTTTCTTAAAGTCTCGAAAGACACTTGTATGACAGTATTGATCAGATAAACATACACTTGCTGATACTTCACTAATGTGAAGGGGTTGAAAGAAGACAAATCACTGTAAACTTAGATTTCCAGGTGAGATGTGGGTATCTAAGGAGGAGGTAGGTGCCAGCTATCTGGAGCCAAAAGAAGAGTGTTAGAATACACCTTTCATAATGTGACCCATTTTCTTTCTAGTTACAACTTAATTTACGTCATATTTGCATTCATTGTTATTGCAAAAAAAAACTTTTAAAATATTCATAAAATCTATGAAGGCATAAATTTTTTGTTGTTTGATTTTAAAAAAAAAAAAAAAAAAAAAAAAAGGACCGGTAGAACATTCTAACATGCATGATAGGCAAGTTTATGTTTCTTTAGAAATAAAAAGATGAAAAGATTCATTTCAATCTGCACCAAAGTAAATAAAAAAAATTGATCCTTTCAGAGATACAGAAAAAAAAAAAAAATGAAAAAAAGAAAATAAAAACACTACTACTGAATAAAACTTCAATTTTTTTCAAAATTTTCAAATATATAACAAATGAAATTACTAGAGAAAATAATAATTACGATCAAAAAAATAAAAATAGAAAAAGGAAAATTATATGGTTTAACCCCCTTTTTTGTAAACTAACCAATATAGATGTAGGTAAATTTTGAGACTGATAGATAAAACATTTTAAACAAGATAATATATTACATAAAATATTTAATAGGAAAACCTTGAAAATAAGTTATTCTTGCACAAAAATATTTCTCAAATAATAAATAGTCATAATAATAAATTAATTGATAAATTTCGTAACCGAGTAAAGAATAATAATAATAATAATAATAGTAAAAAAATAGAATGTAACTGTAAATCTCAAAGTGATTGTCCAATGAATGGTTTGTGTAATTCAGATAACGTAGTATATCAAGCTATTATTTATCCAAAAGAGAACATAAACGATAAGAAATATTATATTGGAATTTCATCTACTAATTTTAAAATTAGGTATGGAAATCATAAATTCTCCTTCTCCCATAAGTATAAAAAAAATCAAACTGCTCTATCCAAACATTATTGGGAATTAAAAGTTAAAGGGTTAACCCCGGAAATACAATGGTCCATATTGAGAAGATCTAGTACCCCAAAATCTTTCGATAGTAGGTGCAACCTGTGTC